>JAOUQU010166794.1:0-14701 GCA_028566735.1 Ammoglanis amapaensis | reverse complement strand
ACACACACACACACACACACACACACACACACACACACACACACACACACACACACACACACACACACACACAGCAATAATTTCACATCCCAGAAAGTACAATTTAATCGAGCCCCTCAGTGCTCCTTTAGTGCACCGCTTTTATAATTCCAGCACCCATTCTACTAATAATAAAATCAGTAAAAACATGTTCAGTAGTGTATCAATAAATTATATTTACCATATTGGCCCGAGTATAAGCCGCACCCGAATCTAAACAGCACCATTAAATTTGAGAGGGAATCACAAAACAATATATGAAAATTAAGAGAATAAAACTTTATCTAGTACATATTCTCTTTGAGCTGGTGTGGTGTATACTGGGCTCAAAATCACAGCAATTGTCAAATCTTCTAGAAAACTAGAAACAAGCAGCCCTTGTGGAATCACTTTAGAAAAGCCAAAAACTCATTGTTTGTGTGTTTATTTGTATGTTTTTGAAGACCACTCAGGTAGTGTGATTTTCTATTGCAGACCAGCATTAAGAGTCTCCTCGGTCCACATCTCAGTGTTTCTGAGCCGCTCCCCAAAGCACTATGGGTTAGATAAAAAAAAATGGCGAACTACCCAAAAAGTGCAAATGCAACTTAATAGGTAAAACCAATCAACTAACCAACCACCTGCATTAAGAGAATCTGGTAAACTGCACCACACTACACAATTTATAAAGGAACAAATACATGTATAAAAAGTCTAGTCACAGAGCATTACTAAAGATAAAGTCTAAATTAAGCATTTTATAAAGATTAAAGTTCTTACACTACTTTACAAGAAAAGAAGGATCCTCGCCAGCCACAAAAACACTTACAAATTAGGCATGCCAACCGATAACCCAACGACACAATCCTGCAGAGGACAAAGACTAATGTGTGCTAGTGGGAGAATGCGAGCTAGTGTTTAAAAATCAATTTGCCACCCAAGAAAGATCAGCAAGCGCTAGAAGAAGAAGATTTGTTTTCTACGTTCCTGATAAATGTTCCGGCCTTGAACCAAGAGACGCTGGGGCTGTAAGACTTCCCTTCGCATGGACAATCTAACAACTTCTCAATGGTTCAGAAATAATTAACGATGAAGGGTCGCACGATGACAAAGCGCACAGCTGAATCGACCGTAAAAAAAAGAGAATGAAACAAGTATTGTAAACAGGCGTGCATGGATGAAGAGGACAGGAATGCTATCAAGAGCGGCAAGATCGTTGGGTACAATAAAATGAGGCTGTATGATTACCACGCTCGACAGCAAATTGAAAATTGAAAGCAGACTTTTATTGCTTTTCATGCTTCGTCTGCAAAAGAATCGATAACATGAAAAACCATAGAAGGTGCGTTATCAATACACCCCATGCGGCTTCCACCGAGACACCCAACGTATGCAGTTTGAAGCATCTGCTTTGTGAATCCCTCATAGATACTGAACCTTGCTTTGAGGCAGATTCTTACTTTCATTCTTTCTGGTCTTTGTTACTCAGAGCCTGGACAGATATGGCCCCGAAGCACACATTAAGAGGAAACATAATTTATAATACCTGTTTAATATATACATTCAATCGAATTGTATCAAAAGCGATGAAAAACCTGTAGTCCATTCAGTGATCTTATGGAGTGATGGCGATCCAAAGTTATGGAGCAGATTGGACATAAAGATGACACTTCCCTCCTCCACTGGTCCGTAAAATTAAATCCTTTTTTTCCTCGTGGTGCAAAAAAGGTTGTACAACAAGGCGCTAAAGCGTCTGTTCGTGTTGGAGCTATAAAACTTTTATTATCCCCCATGTGCGGCCTTTGTGGAGATCACCGTCGTACTAAACAATGGCCCGTTGCGTTGTGTGCAGTACTGCAATTCTGAGAGTTCTTTTTTTCCCTCTTCAAAGCAGTTTGGTCTGCACTAAGCTTTACTTTTCTACTTTTAGGACTTAAAAAAGCTGAGCATTGCTGCCAGCGTTCCTGCAGCAATAACAAGGTGCCCCCTGACTGAAGACAAAAAGCGTCGAGTTAGCAGACTACAAGCTACTGTGCAGAGATGATTATAGTCGTCCACTGACCACTGAGGTCTGTGCTGGCAAACCCAGAAGCTTTTTTATTTTTTGGGAGTTTACGCAGCTGTGAAGATAAGACATGTGGACCGGAGCGGCCAGGTGCATCTGTATATTAGCATTAGCATGCTAGCTACTAATCAGTGAAAGGAAGATAAAGAATTACACATAGTCTAATAGCATTAGTCTCTATCTATTTTACCCTTCAGTCGACTTCGATCCTGGGTTAATCTGTGGACCGTTACTGATCCCCAGAGTATCACGGCAATTACATTTTTACGGGGTAGGTTGCCAGGTCTTTCCCCAACCCTATATCTCTACAGGGATCTAATAGCATTAGTATAAAGTATAAATCCAAGGCTAAGAAGCCTTACATCACATAAAAAATAACACACTAAACATTTCCAACTTACCATCATCAGCTCCTTCTGGAAGGATTTCTTTTCCTTGTTCTCCTGATTGTTACAATCCTCTTTCAGTTTCTCCAGCACGGACGCCACCCTCTCTGGTTCACTATCCAGATCTGCTCTGCAGAAGTATGTCAACGGAAGATTATCATAACCCAGGGCATCTGCAAAAGCCCTCCAGTTTCCCACGTTCTCCATGAGTACGGTCCTCACGGACGCATAAATGTAGGTGAGAAACTTGCACGGCTTTAAAATTTGTTCCAAAAGCGTTGCAGTCATCAGGTCTGGTCCGCAGAAGTAGATGGGTTTTACCTTACCCAGAAGGAGCACGTTTTTGACATGTACAAGTCCGATCTTTCCCTGGAAATATCCAATATACCACTCTTTGGTCCACAGTTGCCCCTTTAATTTGATTTTCTCCTCGCTTAGCAAGGCGATCACATCACCCTTCTTGTATTCTAGCAGATACTGATTTTTAGTTTGCCGGATCACGGTCTTAATCATTTTGCCAAACTTTAAGTTGGTGATGCATCGATCTTGGAACTGTGGATATTTGGTGGTGACAGCCAGGGGCGACAATGTGATTTTGCCTACTTCCTTCTTTTTCAGGAACCTCCGTTGGCCGTTGGATTTGACTCCAGACTTGAGCGGTGGTTGAGGGGTCTGGACGCAGAACTGTGCGAGAATGCAGTCCTGGTCATCCTTCACCTGAACTCGGAGAGTGAAGTCGGACAGCTCCTGCGTGGTTCGAGACGTGATCACGTATATGAGTCGACTCACCTTGCCTAGTTTGATCTGAAAGCCCCGGACTATCCTAGCCTGGTCATTGGTCTTCACCTCGTAGTTAGACATATTTGAGTACATGCCGATTTGCAGGTCTTGAGGCCTACTGAGAACAAACTGATGTTTTCCCCAGAGTTGTAATGCTACGGGAGGAGCTGACTGAGCCTGCTTGCCAACCTCGCTGACTAAAAGAGTTTTTGGGGCACAATCGTGACCAAAAACGGCCACCACAGTCTTAAAAGATGGATGAATGTGTTTAGGACCATAGAGTCCGAGAGTGATTTTCTTCACTACCTGATCCCAAACTGTTAAATTAAAAGAGACGTGGTGTGACTGGACTACAACGGCAACGTACATACACGGTTCCAGGCTCTCCAGTTGTACTTGAACAGTGTCCCCATATATATAAGCCTGTGGGACAGGGACATATGGACCATCCTTACAGTCACTTCTTACACATAAAACCTTTGCGAATTGCTTGTTTTCCTTCTTTACCTCAACAGAAATCTTCATCTCTAAGCTGATAAATGACTTTGTTTCCATGTTGCTCAGTTTGATTTCGACTACAGGGCTGACTGTTGTACATCTATCATTGTTTAGTTCCAGTGGCGGGTCTAGTAAAGCCTTTATTGATATTTGCTGTGTGTCCCCAATAGCAACGTGACCCTCTGGAACATGAATGCTTATGGAAGTGTCTGGCAGCTGAACCGCCCCACCACAACTATCCAGCTTGCAAACAATGTTGGTCTCCACGGGTTGAGTTTGGCCCCAGCCTGGGTTTTGTCCCAGAGAATCCAAGTCGTGGCATGACCGTGCCATCTTCCGGTGGTTCAGCCAGGCTGCCCTGAAATCCTCTCTGCTTTGAAACTGCTCTGGTGAAGGGGCTTTCAGGCCTGTAAAGAACTCAGAAGGTGGCAAGGGGCAATTCGATTGGGACTGTAGGACGGACAACTCAGACAAACTGTAAGATCGTTTGCTCCGGAAAAAAGGGTTGTCCTTGCGGAACACTGGCAAGCTTTCTACATTGGGACTGGTTGGTGTGCCATCGAAAATACTACTGCAGTATCCATAACTCATGCTGTTGCTACTGCTAGTGGATACAAGTGCAGGGTGAGTTGACGAGTCGAAGAGAAGAAGGTCTAGACTATTGTGTTGGTTGGCCTTTTCATTGCTGTTCTGGTCCAGGATGCCCTGCACTGATCCGTTGAGAAATGGATTCGTTGAAAACGGGTTGTTGTAGAGTAGAGACGGCTTCAGCGTATATCCAGTCCACTCTCCTAGAGAATCGATTTCCTTTACTCCCTCATCAGAGCAGTCGCCGATGTTATCAATCATCCCACTGTCACTAAGATAGGAGTTCCGACAGTTGATGGGTTGTACATAAGAGGAGGGAATGTAGCCCATCTCGGTGTTGTTGTGGGCATACCACCACTCCCCTCCGGATGCATCCAGCACATAGAGGCGGTCTCCTTTGGAGAACTTCAATGTGGTAAAGCTGGATGGGCAGTAGTCCTTGATGGCCACAACTTCCTGTGCAGCACCAAATGATGCGACGTTGTCCAGTCTTAAGGCACTGGGAGAAGGCACTGTTGAAGCAAAACGAGTATGATCATTTTAACTAATTAAATTGAATAAGACATGAAAACAGTTATGTTCAACCACAAACCTTTGACTTCAGTAAGACTGGCCTCAGAGACGTCCTCGCTGAGGTCGATCAGTGTGCCTTCTGACTTGCATCGCGGAAGCACGTTGTTGCTGGCGGTCATCCGAATCCGATGTGCTGCCATGTTGTCATTAGGCTCACTCAGACTACTCTTCCATTGCCCCGGAGAAGCAGTCTGGTCACTGGCATCTGTCCATGATAAGCTACAGCGACAGAAAGCCTGGATGAATTTCCTGCCGATGTATGGTATCCCTGGAGACAAGACACAAAAAAGAGGGGAAATTAGTGGTACTGCTTCAAAGACTACCAGAGGCATTAGGCTATAATGAAGAAAGCTAGTTTATGGTACGATAGATGGAAAAAAAGCAAAATATTTCATCTACGGTCTAGTGAAAAAAGAGTCTATACTAATGACATTGATGTGATGGGCAGGACTCATCATCATTCCAGGGTGTGTTTATTATAAAATGTTAAAACTGTTCCCTTTAACTGTTTAATTAACCTGATACCTACATTACTTTCAAAGTCATCGGGTCACTGTTCACATACAACACACATTACACATGTTTGCACAAAACATGACTGATACACGATAGGTCACACACTACACGATTACCAGGATGAGTCGATACTGTGACTGTCGAAAACTGTGTTTTCTCACAAACACAAATGAGAAAAGTCAGGAAGGGTGTCCAGTACAATGTACGTCAACAAGTGCACGTATGTGTAGTGTAAACATAAATAGAAAAAAAAGAATCCGGCTGGATGTGACAACCACGACCAGTCTGTGAGCATTTATAGAATCTTTTTTTTTACCATAGTGGAATTTAGTCCGCATTTAACCAAAGTGCAATGACACAAATATTTTACACACACTACTAGTGAACTAACGAGTTCCTGGTCACAGCGCTTGGGGAGCAGTCAGGGGTTTGCTCAAGGGAACTTCCTTCATGACCTGTCGACTCTCTGAAACTATGAAACATGTAACAGTCTACAGATCTTTGGTAACTCTTTGAAAGAACTTGAGATGATTGACCACATTTTAAATTGAGTTCTCAAATACCCAGTCCGATTTGATCAGCCCAAAACATGAATACAACCTCTACAGGTTCTGAACGTTATTCGGGTCAACAATATAAAGCCTCTTGAGGTAAACAGATGTTTGCTTGGGGAGGAACAGCTCGGGACTTTCACGCACGATTGCTTCAACTTCTGGCTGAGAGGATCAAAGTTATTAAGCTGGTCTTGACGTGACGGCCATGCTGAACGCTTATGCAATGGAACACAGCCTATAATTAGTCAGGCTAAATCAGTGGACTGATCAAGGTCACGACAGAGCCGATGTATCTTACGGCTCAGGCGACGGTTTCTTAATTACTTAGGGATGCAATTTTCTTGTTTATAATAAAATCATGCTACATTTTAAGAGTAAGTAAAATGCACAGAAAGGTAATTTGCCCCATAAATAGCATTTAATACGCGAGAAATGATAATAATAATAATAATACATTTTATTTATAAGCGCCTATAACACTCAAGGACACTTTACAGATAATAAGTAGAGCAAAAACAAATACAGAAGGACATACTAAATAACAGAAAAGAGACAAGAGACAATAGAGTGGAAATTACAGAGGGTATGCTATTCTGAACAGGAGAGTTTTGAGTCTGGATTTGAAAAGAGGAAGAGAGTCTATATTACGAATGTCTGGTGGGAGGGAGTTCCAGACTAAAGGGTATTCATCCTCGCTTAAGTTCAATAGATGTGATACGGGTTAAAAATACCACATTGCTTTCACAATTCTTAGCTGAGCCACCCAAAAAGCACACTCCTGCTTTTATTGCTAATTCATTATTTAAGGCTTCTAGAGATCTGTGTTAATAAAATAAATGTTTTTAAGCTGATGGGAAACTTTATTTCACTTCAAACCAAATTTATTCCTTTATGCACTGACTGCGAGGTTTTGCATTTTATACCCGATGCACTTTGTTGTTACAACGCTACCGCTGGCTAAAACTGCTGTACAGGCTAAATATTTCATTAGCTTTGGTGCTGAAGGCAGAAAGTGTAAGTGAGGTTGCTGTGGTTGCAAATCGATGCATGCTGAGCAGACCCTCGTGTTTGTGGCAAATTGAAGCAGTTGTAATAAACAAGTCTGGAGTTTGCATGTGCCAATGTTGCATTCTTTTATCTCCATGATCACACCAAGTCGCAAGATGTGTTACTTAATCGAGCTTAATGGCAACACTTGGTTGTTTGTGTTACAAAGCTCCACCCACAGGACTGGAGAAAATTTTTACTGTCAGAACGATGTGCTGCTGTTCAAACTATGTGCGTCTGCCTGACATAAGCTCTTTCATAGAATAACAATTTATTCCTAAATAGTTTGTATCCTTTATTAGATTAATGTTCAGTTACAGGTCTGCAAATGATTTAGCAAGTGACCCAAGAGCTGTTGATATAATCGCAATATTGTGCAATATATAGTGACATTTCCTCAAATATAGTCCTATAAAGTTATGGCTTTACACAGTATTATAAAGGCTCTGTAAACTTCTTAAGGCTAATGTTTATAAGTTTATAGTCGTTCTGCTCTTTTAATATAAACATTACGTAGCTGCAGATTTATTACACTTAGTCTAAACGGACACCAAGAAATCATTTGTTCACTATATTTTTTTATGAAAGCATTGTTATTTATCATTATTATAAGAACATTAATGTTTTACTTATGGCTCACTCTCAATCTCTAATGAAGGAGTATCCTTAAAAAGTGTTCATTCAACCAATGACTCATTTAATCATATTAGAGGGTATAAAAAGTTGCCTAATCCAGTGGAAAATAGGAAACGATGCATAAAGAAACAAAAAAAATAAAAAAAACAAAGCGTGAATTTATTTGTAACATTATTTATCAATAAAAAGAAGCCATATCGCAATATTAAGATTGATGCTGAACTTGTTACGTCTTGACGAAAGTTTTAATATACCCTCTACACATTCATTTAATTAGAAAAATCAATCTGTATTTGAACCACAAGCCTCCACAGACTGACCATGTTGCCAAGATCCTGATTGAGGTGCAAAATACTTTACTGTATTTTCTATAGCTTAGTCAGCAGTTAATGGATTTTGGAGAAGTTAAGAATCATAATGACAATGCAACATTGCCATTATCGAGTGAATTAGCCGGTAAAATGGCATCGGATGGTCAAGTCAAAGTAATTTGTATCGTGCTGCAGCTTTACAAAATCTTGGATCAGTCTGGTAAACACAAGGCAACAGTGGCAACACTAAAAAATCCAAAATTACAGTGAGAAACCTGAAGAGGTCTTTGACTTCTTTGTTATTCAGTTAAATCTGATAGAAAATCTACAGTGAGTTCTGGACATTTTTCGGTACAAACATTTCAGATAAACTTGTTAATACAGAGAACAAACTGTGTCTAATGTTAACGCTCGTTCAAAATCAACCAGGCAATAAAGCAATTTAATCGAAGTCTGGACATGATAAACGTAATCGCTATCCCTCAGGTTGCTGGACTTGAGCCAGGAAAGTGTCGCGGATGCCTGTGGCCTTGTTGGAAGATGAATAGATGTCAGTCTCAAGGATAGAGCATTAGTAATCCCCGAGTCGTCATGAAGTATCATGCAGTCCTGATGGTGTCCATCAAAATGAATGTATTCGACAGAAATAATCCTGCCTAGCCTCCCCCTTACTAAATATGTCACCATTTTCACTGTAATTGCAGAACTAGTTTGAACCGTGGACAAAAGGGCATGCACAAGAAATATATTCTTGTAATGCATTTCAGATATGCAACACACACAATAGTGTTTTGCTGACGGTCTAAAATATGAATGCTGCATATACATACAGATATTAATATGCAGTGCACCCAGGAGCATTAGAGTCAATGCCAACATTGTTTTTGCTGTTCAACTTATTGAACACATTTCTACATTTTACCTTCCAAAGGATGTAAACTTTTGCACACATACTTTGACTGTGTGCCATGGCATTCCCATACAGTGACATGTAACTGGGCCTAACAATTGTCCATGTGTGTCTTATGCAGCGTTCATTAAAATGAGGTACAGTGTAAAGCGTAAAGCATCTTAAACAGCAGTTAATTACTAAATAGAACACAGCTTTGTGAAACAATTGACGTGCATGTGCTTTTGTTTTATGAAAAGTCTTACACTAAACTCCCAAGAGAGGAAAAAAGGGAGTGTTGATATCCTAAGCCCAAAGTAAATCTGTAAACACTGTTTACAGCCTGAAGCTAAGCATTGTTTTTAAGAGGGAGAAAGCATGAGAAGAAAAGAAAGTAAATCCCCGGTAGACGAAGAATGGTGAATGTGGTAAACACGGGGTTGTGTTTACGATTTTGAAAATATAATGCATTTAATTTGACTATATTATGTTGAAAACGGTCTGCCTTATAAACGCCAGAAAGTGTGTGTGAGTGTGGGGGTTTGTGTTTGCTTTGGTTGTCAAGGTCCCTCTGTAGGAGGAGCCAACTGTGATGAAGGCAAAACCATGGTGACCTGATGCTAATTACCCAACACACACACACACACAATTTCACCATTAGTCCAAGGAGATCTGGTCTTAAAAAGCTAGACATGCATTTTATTTAGAAACCCAATCTAAAATTAAATCAACCGAATGCAAAGTGTGAAGCAACAAGTGTAAACGATACAAGTGTAAAAAAAACACCACATCAGCAATGCTTCATTTTTTAATTAAGAAAAAGAAACCTGGGTTCAATCCCCAGATGGGGTCGTCCAGGTCCATTCTGTGTGGAGTTTGCTGTTCTCCCCATGTCAGTGGGAAAACAGAGGCAGCAAACTTCAGAACACACCCCGAACACATATGCTGTAGGGTTGGTAAAGAACATATTAAATAGGATAAAAACAAACAAACACGGTAGCTTTTGCTCACTGCTGACAAATGTCAACCAGGCGAAAAGATACAAAACTATTTTCTCTGCTAAACCACACGATTCTTTTCCTGTTTAGCTCAGTGTTCATTCGCCTGTACTGGTTTACATGCTATTTCATTTATAGCAGTCCTTCCAATACTTCTGACTTCAATAACATGATGGATGTGTGTAGCATTGTGAGGTGTGTAAGGCCGGTTGCAACTATGTTTTTAGAAACAATAATCATGCACAAAATATTATTATTTTAAAGGAACACTCCATCAGATTGACCAATGAACAACAAGACATGTTTATATCTAATCTTACTGAGGGATTAGATATATTCCAAATTATCTTCTTGCTGTGAGGCAGCAGTGATACCCACTTAGCCAATTGTTAATAAAGACGAAAAAATAATTGGTTAATGTTTTCCTTAAATTCTCAATTGTGGTAACTAGGTAATAAAAACAGTTACGTTGTTCTGTATAGGTTTTATCAATAAGCACACTGTTCATTCAGACACAGTTTTATTTTTCGGTCACTTGTTAGATGCAAGTTAGAATCTTTAAATCTTTAAACTTCAATCCTGCTTTCAGCATCTGCTTCCGACTAAAAAATAGCAAGTACAGAACAAAAACAGAATGGAGAGAGTGAATGCAGGAGAGAGCGAGAGGGGGGGGAAATGCTTGTCTGATGAGTAGCTGCTGGGGTTCCTGTCCATGATTTCCAAATCTGTTCTGTAGCTCCTGCTGCCTGTCTGGAATGTGGTTCAATTTCAGGACTGAAGTTCAAACGAACACTACGCAAACAACAAGAGGAATTCGTCTAACCTTGACACAAACTGACAAAACCAAGGACAGGATTTAAACGATCGAACAGACAGGCAGTCTATCTTGAATATTCAATTTTAACTTCATATTTCTCAAAATTACATCAGCACAAAAACCTGAGGCTACCATGTGTACACTCTTTTGAAGTAGATTGTTTGAAATCCTTGATACATTATTATCCCTCATAGTAAGTCATCTTCAAAAATGAATGTTATATTTAGCGTAGGACAAATCAGCATCCAATGCTATCTGAATGAGCTTATCAAGGACAACAACCCAGTACGCTCAAGTTGTTCACAAGACGCAGACTTACTTCGAATAGATAAATCCTAAAACTAAAAAGAACATTCTCTAACAAAGCTTCACAACATCGGAATCTTCTCCCTGCCTCTGTTCAATACTCCGACACAATATAGTTGTTTTAGTTGTTAGGTTAAAAACATTTACTTATCCAGGCTTTTGATTAGTGTCTCAAACCAGTGGTGTTGTCCAACCCAAATGTAGACAAAGGCGCAGAGCTTGGGGTTCATGGTCATAGCTGTTATTCAGTTTCTCCTATCTGATCACTCAGGTTTGATGATTGTAGGTGTGGTAGGCACTGATGTCCCACGAAAACCATCATGCCCTTGTAACTTGCTCACTGTCCTTTTTTGTTATGCTGTAATAACTGGTGTTTAAAACACACAGAGTTGAAAGTTACTCACTGAAGAACTGCTTTACTCCGAGGTGGTACTGAAGGGAACTTGTTTATCCATTTGAGGACAAAAACTGAACAGTGTTGTTCCAGCTAGATGAGACCAGAGTCCAGTGTCGTTGGAATGAGGATGTCCAGAACTTTTTCAGAGACTAGACTGAATGAAAAGCTTGAGGTCTCATATATCATAGATCTCCCACCATACTTCACTACTGCTGTGGGGTGATAGAAACCCCTTTCTTTATTCAAACATGACAAGCTGAATGTCTGTTCCAAGCAAACATGGTTCCTAAAGTTTTTCCCCATTGGTGAAAGTATGAAAGTGTAAAACCAGCACACTTACTCTGTACTGGTGCAAACAAATTGAAACATTTTTAACAGACAGCATTAATTGCACAGTGACTTCTGGCTAGTTATTGGTTAACAGGCTACTCATTTACATGCAAATCACACACACGTACACGCACACAGGACAGTAAGAAAAACAGGAAAGAACCAGAGATGATAAATCTGTGTTGCTAAAAACAACTCATACCCTAGTCTATAATCAAGGTATGTTAAAATTCTGACTGACCAGTTGCACTGACCGGTTATTTTTAGTTGGCGTAATTAAAGTCCAGTAAAAGGTTTTTTAAAGCTAACGTGCCAATTCTGGGACACTGGATTAAAACAGGTTTTTCACATCAATGTTAGAAATTGACTTGTAATTAAAATTCTTATAAACGGTACAAGCTTCGTAAAATATACAAAACAGAGCTCAAGAGCTAACAAATGTATTTTTACAAGAAGGCCTTCTTCAGTTAAGCTATCTGTGTTTACAGTTGTTTTAAAAAAAAATTAAGCCTTATATTTGTTTTGCGATACTGCATCACCACCAGTGTGACCACACGGTCAGATAACTGGAATGTCACATGCAAAGAGACTGTCAGACATTCCAGTGTCATTACTGGATAACAAGCATAAAGATGTGGAGGAAAGGGGCAGTGACCAGTCATATTTGCCTACAAACAAGTAATTTCAGTTATTAAAGAATTATATATACAATTAGCTGCGCTTATATCTGTGCTTATATCTGCGCTTCTTGTTATACAGTGGTAGTCAAAAGTCTTGTTACCAATGCAGTTTTAGCCGTCCACATCACTGGTGATAAATTTACTCAATGTCGGTGCCATATTGTCTCCAGTTACAATGCTGCTCAAAATAAATTGTGCTGAAAACAAGAATCCTGGACAAATTCGCCAAAGTTTGAACAATGGCTTCGAACTGAATAATGATTTATCCACCCCTTGTGATTATATTTAGGTTTTGTTGTGCAATTCAAACATGATTACACTCACATGCCTGCAATATAAGTTCTCTGCATGATTCACAGCAAAGAGTGAATAATTTATGTTGGGGATGCAATTGCAACAATTCTAATCAAACATTTAGATGTGCTAATGATAAGTAAAGCTCTACCTTAATATCGGATAATAATAATAATATGTTACACTTCTATAGCG
The DNA here is from genome assembly GCA_028566735.1 of Ammoglanis amapaensis. Classification (NCBI taxonomy): domain Eukaryota; kingdom Metazoa; phylum Chordata; class Actinopteri; order Siluriformes; family Trichomycteridae; genus Ammoglanis; species Ammoglanis amapaensis. The sequence goes on along the minus strand of JAOUQU010166794.1, from coordinate 1,823 downwards.
CCTTTCACAAACTCAAGGACGCTTGGGTCGGATAGTGATTTAAGCCACCCAAATGATGTAAATGTTATCAGTTTACTAAAGTTTAAAGCTTCACGGTCATTACTTTTGTCATAAGATCATATGCGAGTGTATAAGGTTTACAACGCAACATAACATGGTAATGCAGTGCGATTAATTAGAGATATTTAACTGCTCAATAGGTGGATGAGTGTCCATGGTGTTACTATTCGCATATTGAAAAGCTGGGAGTGACCACCAACCCAGCCACCCTGATAAGATAGTGGTTAAAAAATGACTTACACAGTTGTTCCTGCTTCTTTTGAATCATTGTGTGAATGCTATGGCGACTAGCTGTTGTGTAAAAACGTACCAAACACCAGTGACTTTAGGCATTTTAGCATCAAACGAATACATGGAGTAAAACTAAATGAAATGATCAGAATATAACTAACTGCTCCCGGGGCGCCACAGGTAGAGCTGCCCACCGCCGGTCATGTGTGCTCACCGCTGCCCCCTAGCGTGTGCAAAGCACAGTGACTAAATCGAAAAACGTTTTAAAAGGCGTTTTAAACTTACAACTATAAAGTATATAAATATTAAACGACTGGTCACATTTCCACTTTTCAAGTAGGTTGTAGTTAGATTAATTGGTGTTAAACATGCTGTTTCGGTTCAAAATTAACAACCGTTATACGCGCGGAAGTTTATTTAAATACGTGAAACGTTAAATATGGTTTCCTTAAACAGTTTAATAATGTTTTATAATAGTGTTTCCGCTAGTTTAATCCAACTCACTACTGTAAACAACTACAAAAAGCGGCAACAGGTTTCTACATAGAACTATTTTATTTAACCTACTGGGGTTTCGAAGTTACCCAGTTCAACACTAAACAACAAGCGTTTCAAAAGCAAAACGAAATTAATAAAATGTCTCCTGTATAATTGCTAATTTATCAGTGTTCAATGTGACTCTCCGAACGCTGCCCGTTTCACCTGATGATACGAAATAACATCATGACTCGCCTGAAGTGGTGAAGAAAGCTTCTTATGGTTCCAAACAAACAACACATGACAAGAAACGAGCAAAAAAACAAAACAAATAAACAACAAACTGTTGAACATATCGCGGTCTTACCGACAACATGAAAAGAACCGAGCCGAGCATTAACGTGTGAGGTCCGAACTCTTCTGATACTCTATTGTGAATGAGGAGCTCGACGATCCAGCCGCTCGAGCTGGGCAGGGCACGAGCTGTGTGACGTCACAAGAGAGGCGTGAACTTCTGCTATAGATTTTAACGACATCTAATAGAACTTCTAACGTTTAATAATAACATGAATTGGCACGTAAAATGTACTAAGTAACTAAGTATAATTTAAAATATGTAGATAATAACACTTGCCATCGGGACAGGGGATATTTCTCGTTAGGGCAAATGTTTCCAAAGGTCTGTGGTCTTTACGAAGATAATGTGGTCCAATGGTCATTCCATCACTTAATGGAGAGAGAGGAGGGAAGAGAAAGTGTGTGTGTGTGTGTGCGTGTGTGTGTGCGTGTGTGTGTGTGTGCGTGTGTGGGTGGGTGTGTGTGTGTGTGTGTGTGTGTGTGTGTGTGTGTGTGTGTGTGTGTAGACCATGGCAGTTTAATCACTGGGGTTTGGGGTTTGCATACACCACAGACCAGGCAGAAGAATTGTCTTCCCATAGGTCTTCCCTCTATCACTTTTGCCTAGTGGCTTGCTCTAAGCTACAGTGTGTGTGTGTGTGTGTGTGTGTGTGTGTGTGTGTGTGTGTGTGTGTGTGTGTGTGTGTGTGTGTGTGTGT
>JAOUQU010166578.1:0-14705 GCA_028566735.1 Ammoglanis amapaensis | reverse complement strand
ATAATCATAATAAAAGAACAGATTTACACTAAGCTTGAAACTTGATATTGGGTCATCGGTTAACATATATACAGAAATATATAATAAATATGTGTTATTAGTCTAACTTATAAATTAAAATTGGTTTAACCTGTTAATGTTTTCAATCAGTTTTTCCAGAGGAAATATAAATAATCATAATATGTAGTAAAGTTTTGTAATCATTGCTCATAATTATAATTAATTATAATCCTAATTATAAAACAGAAATAATTTCATGCAAGTAAATATATATAAATATAAATAAATAAACAAGTGTATGGATGTGCATTTTGCAGAATAACAAAACACTATTAATCCTGCATAATCAGATATAAAAACACAATCAAGACAACACAACACAGCATCAATCTAAATGTTATAGGGCAATGCTGTAACAATAAATGTTACATCACTTTCTTAATTTGTTATCTTGTATTCACAAGCATTTACTGATGCCATTTAGTTTGATTAGTTTGTATATTGTGATTGCCTACACTAATTTTGGTATAATATTAATAATTAATTTGCATGCAGCTTCCTTGAATAACCTCCCTTACAATTACAAACTTCTGCTGAGAACACACATCATACAAACATAAACACAAGGATGGATTTCCAGATTAAGATGGATTAGTAAAAGCATTTAATGTCACAAACCACAGATTTACCATGCAGAGCTCTTACCTTTTGAAAAGCTATGTATGCCTAGTAGAAACAATCCAATGCTCACGGTCTAGTGTTTGATCCAGGTCAGCAGCTCTTTGATATGAAATGATAACCAGTACACTGAAGAAATCGTGCAGATCTGATCTGAGAGATGTCAAACACAGCCTTGTTTTAATAATACAACAAGCCAGTCCCTGTTTCCAGACCTGCTCTTATTGGCTCTTGAGGTCAACAAAAAAAGGTCAAGTCCTATTGGCTTCTAGTGCTGCCCACTTTTCTTCTTTCTCACCGCCTCACTGCCCTGTTATAGATTTAGAAAACTTTTTAAAAGTTTAGCAATTTATAATATATTTATAAATATTTTTCAGAAATTGGGTAATACATTTTAGTCAATTTTGTATGTTTTATTTTCTGAGAACACAAGGTATGTGGACCCAGAGCAAAGGTCATGTCTAAATGATGAATCTGTGGTTAAAATGTATTGGCCAGGTAAGTGTAGCAGTTAACAATAATATAATAAGATAAAACAATTCATTACATGTGGCATATTCAAATGTTGTTTTTTTAATGAAGTGTTTTACTAAAACTTTCTGTGTGGAGTATCTTGTACCTATTATTCATTTGGGTTTCCATCTGGCACTCCAGTTTCCTCTCACAGTCCATAGACATGCAGTCAGATTAGCAGAATATACTAAAATGTGTTCATATGTGTGTATTTGACTCTGTACCCTGCAACATACTGGTGACCAGGTGTTTAGTGTATTCACCCAGTGTGTATCCTACCATGATTCTAAATGGGACCAAACCGCTGCCATTTGGCAATTATACCTTTAAATCCCAAAGAACTGCCATTTGGCAAATGTGAATAGCTCCTCTTGCCTCCAGTGTTATTTAAATTAGGCCATTACATTTGCAAGGAGACACTCTACTACACCCTACAATCTCCTCTGGAACAAGTTGGTGAACCCCCACCCCCCAATAAAGTCAACATTACTAGATGCCATTTGGCAGCCTCTGGTAGAAAAGGGGGTCCGGAAAAATCCTGGTAGTTCTATTAAGCAGTGGGTAAACTAGGTAATGGATAGATCATTGCCCTTTATCTGTGGAGGTCTATTTCAAAGCTTATGATGAGAGTAGATAGCTTTAGTAACATACAGCTCCAGAGACTAGAGTAAGACTTACACCTTTGGTTACTATTTAATGTTTGGAATGCATCGTAAGTATCATGCATGGTTTACAGTATAATGTTTACTTGCCATGACAATAATGGCTGTAGGCTGACAGGATGTCCGTCTCTGCATCACATGAACATTCTTCTGCCCACTTTGGATTCTGGGTTTTTCAAGCCTTTTGCCTCGATTGAACTCGGTTATCACCTGCTTAAAGACTGATGTAAGATCTAGCATATTAAAGCTAAAAGCATGTACTTAATGAGTACAATTTTAAATGTTCAAATCAAGGGGTAACCTTTATCTCAAGTCACTTGGACCACTACAAGTACAAGACGATGTATGACTTTTCTGAGTGAATGTTTTGACAGACGCTTTTTAATAAAGAGATGCAACATTTATCTGCTGGGGTGTGCTAGAGAGAGAGAGCAAGCAAACTGCTGGTATGGAATATTGTGCTAATTCTGGTGTGCTGAGACAAAAAAATGGACATTTTATGACACAGTCCTGCTGTGTCAACCATGTAAAAAGAATTCAAAAATAGAAACAAAGGAAAAAGAAAGGAAAAAATAGAGTAAAACAATGACCAAGATACCCTGCTGTAAAAAAAAACATTTATATATAAATGTATATTGTGAACATACTTCTTTGATGAAATTTCGACAGTAAGACATGTAAAGCAAATAAAGGTCAGCAGAACCTTTTTGTATACAAACTACTACAACTTGGAACTATGCAGTCTTTGCATTTCAGTACAGGTGTACTGGTATTTAGTGCTTTATTAAAACACTGTTCTCTTGGATGATTCTTATCAATCTGATGACTCTTTTTCCTCTAGCCTAACTAACATGTATAAATTAATATTTTTATTTTGAATATTTTTGGCTGATTGTTTTCTGAATTTTATTTATTCAATTAGAGAACTAGGATTGAGCAAGTCACAAGCATAATGTGTATCTATATGTAGATCTCGCACATGCTAACAGCATTCCAATTCTCCCATCCCAATCTTATCCCATAATACTTTGGGCTCACTGAGGCCACCCACGGTGACTCGGTTCCTTGGTTAAGAAACACTGCTTTAGGCAACACTTAATCTGGACATCCCATCTTTTCAAACACAATTGGTTTGGAAGTCGCCACATCCCTTATTCTTTTATACTTTTTCAAAGCAAATGACTTCTTTGATTTCAAACTGATTGTGTTCTAGGCCTAAAATAAACTCTTTCAAGATTAATGTAGTATTTTACTCCACGAACCACACACAGGCAGTTTCTATTTTCCTTTCTTTAAGGAAACAGGAAGGAAGGAGGAGACACATTCTCATTAGCCATTGTGTTTGTTTGGGCTCCTCACTGTGACAATATGAGATCTAACATATTACTGTGTGAAGCACTAGAGAACATAAACACCTGTTATCATATCAGAAGGGAGGAACCAAGAAGTGCTCCCTGAATGAGCACTGCATTGTTAACCACATGAAGCTTTAACATGACAGGAAATACAGCATGTTGCTTTTAATGGGATTATCTTAAATCTACTGTTATTCTATGGAAGTTCAAATGAAACAAACATTATATGATGAAATATTTGGTGTTTAAGTAGTTAAAAATCTACTAGTGCCCAGTAGATTAGCTTCATGGCAAAGGAAACGAATTAAAATCCTGTAGAGTTGTCCAAATATGCCAAAGGGAAGGGACACAACTTGATGACGACAGCAAACAAACATGAACCCTGCTACAAAACATATTGTTCCAATACTGTTTCACATTTCTCATGTCTTGAGACTAGATGTGGAAAAGGTTGTACAATATTGTACAACTTTTTCACTTTAATATAGTGAAGACTATATTACATCAAATTTAAGTATGAGCAAAGTTACTGGTCTAAAAATCGATTTAAGTAGATAGTAAAAAAATTCTCGGCAAATTAAAGTAACTTCAAAATGTACTTATTTTTAACAGAACAGGGTGTGTTTATCTACAGGACAAGTAAAATCTCAGAAAAAAGAATGTTGATCCAAAATTGATGGATGTAGATATGTTGTTTCTGTACTTGTTATGAACTATTGTTATAGATTTTACTGCACACAAATTGTTATACATGCTGATAATGCAACATTTTATAGTTTTAACCTAATTTGTTGCATATGACTTCTATTTTATTGTAATTTGTTATGTTTATAATACCAAAATAAGGATTAAAGAAATGTTACCTGTATGCTATCATTTCAGACAGTGTTGTTATGTAATTTCAAGTTACACCAGATTGTTAAGTTTGCATGTATTATGGTGCTATTGTTAAAAAGGTTAAATAAATGCATTCATGGAATAGCAATAAATAAGTTGTAGACCATCATAACATTTAGAACATCTGAACCTATAATTTAAATCGGGATGCTATGAAGGATGTGTCATTTAGTCATTTAGTACAGAGCATCCCAAAATTCATTTACCAATCAGAAAATCATAAAAATTACTTTGTAATAGGACTGCGGTGCTTTTTCAATTTTCTTGTGTTGATCCGAATTTTATTAATAGAGTTTTTGCTGAAAGCCCTGCAATCTGGCAACCATATTCACGGCAGCATTTCCTATTATGCGATTTTAGCACCTTCTTGGAACACTAAACTTTTATGTTTCAAAATAAAATGTGACATTAATACTTATGAGCACTCTACATAGTAATAACAATAATATTATTGTTTAGCTATCCTACGTGATCCAGTTACAACTTCTTTGTATGTGTGTGTGTTTATACTGGATGCTGCCCAAATAAACCAAAGGGTGTGACATCAACTGGACTACCTAGCATTTACTGACCTCAGTAAACACAAACGTGCATCACTGCCAAATACGTTTCAATGCTGTTTATATACAAACCCCTGGGTGAATGAGATCAAATAATGGAGCTGCATTTGTGTCTGTGGCTTTTAGCACGTCTCGCCAAGACTTATTGTTTTCCATAATCCTTAACTAACAGCTGTGTGCACATTCTTCCCAACATTTCTCACATACAGTAAATCCAAAACATCAATGAATGATCAATACCACAAATGTTTTATAACTATTTTATATGTAGTTTGATATTTAAATATGTTACTTTTTCACTTTTTGACACTGAAATTGGTTCCTTGTTCTAGTTACACTACTGGTGCATCTGGCTATGTTTGGCTAAAACTGTCAGGCCAACAGTTCATCCAATAACCAGAATAATGAACGGTAATACCTCAACATTTTCAGAGGTTCAAAGGCTTGGTAAGACAGATTGACAGTCCATAGCAGGGTGAACAATTTAAAACAAGCGCTTGTCTTTAACCTTGTTGTAAGAAACATGAACACTTGAAGGGTAACCCAAACATACACAACTCATACGCACATAGTAAGGATCCAGACAATTTCCCCCCTACTTACACCAATTTCAACATAATGCAAATCAGCTTGGCAAATAATGGCTTTATGACACACACTTTGTGAACATTACAGTAACCATAATGTTTCTGAGATCTTACATGCTTAATCTCTTAAACCTGACTAATGAAATGTGAATACATTTGTTGTCTTCTCAACATGGTAGGATGATGACCGTCACTATTTGATGAAAGCAAACCCATTTAGAAAGAAGATTAGTTTAATAGGCGTTCTAGGTTCACTTTAAAATTTAATCCAAAACTCAAATGCCCTTAAGTTTGTGTGCATAATTCTGCTAATGTAATTTAATGAAAAAGTTTGAATGTGATTGTATTTGTTTAAATGTTGATTATCATAAGAAAATTATCATAATAATTAATAATTACTGTATATTTAAAATATTATATTTTTAAACTTAGATTGACATTTCCAGCATTTAGCTCCGAGACCACAAAGCTAGTTTTTGAAAATAAAAATTACATAATATCCAAATTGTTTGAACAAATGGAACAATATGTTGTGTGTTTGAATCCATCATTTAGCTTAAAAATATACTTTTTTGTCACAGATCACGATCCACATTATTAATTTGACACAGTTTTACACCAGATGCCCTTCATGATGCAACGTTACTATTTATCCGGGCTTGGGACAGCAAATTCCTTTGATTTCTGTATACCGCAGTAGTGGCACTAATGAGTTTTGAATTAGTTAGCTCAGTTTGTACAATGTGCTAGTAAAATATCCTACTGTGTCAAATGGGTCTAATAGTATTAAAATATAAGGTTCAAAATAATTTATAATTTTTTTAGATGACATGTTTAGCAGACATGTTTTGTGTTTTAAAACTTTTTATTTTTTATTTTTTAAACAGCAAATAGGATAATACACAATCTTCCATACCTTAAGACATTAATCAAACATGTTTAAGTTGTACTGACTGGTCATAGGGAATAATTCTGTTAATATATTACATGCTAGTCATTCATGTATTACATTATTAAGAATGAACTTCATTCTGCAGATTTGGAAGCATCGGGGACAGTAACCACCTCATTACTACTCTCCTTGTTTGTTGTAAATTCATCTTTACTTGTTGGTTGTACAATAGTAGCTTCGTTTTTTAACTCCTTGTCCTGAAGTCTGTAATTCACACCCATACCAATAAAGAGGAAGATGCTTGCAAGCAACAGGAAGATTCCACTCCCTATGTAAGTGTATTTGTAGTCATTGTAGATGTCTTTAAATATTCCTGTCAAAACAAAGGCGAAAGAAGGAACAAAATATGTAATGTATTTTTTATTTGTCATCAATAGCATAAAAAATTGAATAATATTGTAAGCTAGACAAGAGTCTTTAATGTTATTATTACTGTGTGTGTACAGGTATAATAGTGCATCATTTATCTTTTCATATTTTAGTGCACAGTAGATATTGCAATCAATTATTGAGAGTTTTAATTGTTGCTTGTAAATGTAAACATGGTCGACAACTTTTTTGACTAGTTTTTTTATTTGGTGCTGCACACAAATGAGGTGAAATTGGCTTTTGTGCTGCAACAAGATGCTGCTATAACCAATAGGTAATATAAGACTTATTAAAGTTATTTAAAGATTGAAGGGGTGAAAAGCATTTATTGTGATTTTTGATTATTTATTCTTTTTGTGCAGTCCAGAAATAAGTGTCGCATTGATTTGTGACTACAGTTTTAACAATTTAACCCACAAAGACAAATGTTTGTAGCTTGGAAATATTCAAACGAGAGGACTGTGATGATTAAAAACTTTATATTGTGTTTCTTAATGTTTAGTTTCCTTTGTTGCAGTAATACCCCCTAGATTGTTAAAAGTGTTTAATGATAAATATGCAAATCTGTTTTAAAGCATCTCAGTATTGTATGCACTTGATCCTCGTGTCGATTTTAAATGCTTCTTAAAGACTCAGCCTTTTGTACTGACTGCTCTCATTACTAACTCTACATTAATCTTTTTCCAGAACTTTTTGGTAAGCATGGAATATAGGAACATATATTAACAAAGCTGACCAGACACAACTTGAACTGTACTTAGTTCTGCCTAAGACACTGCGTTTGCTATATTTTTTTACTGTGCTCATTTTTTTTTGACTGGGGTTGTAGAAAATGAATTGAGAGAATGAGACAATGATTTTATGGCAAGTTTCATTCATTGGCTTGAATAATTGAATCCACATTTAGCTGCTTAAATGAGCCCATAGTTTTGAAATGTTAGCACAAAATATGAAGTGTTTAATAAAGGTTTATAATATAATACGAGTCCTTAGCTGACAATTCCTTCTAATGATCTGATCAGTCCAAAAAGTCTCAATGTAAAAATTATGGTCTATTAAATTTGTAAGATTTTCAGACATTACAAGTGAAAGTGTGGCCAGATTATAAACACGCCACAATTACTATTGTTTTTAATGTTATTAAATAACTTCTCAGACTTACCTAATAAAGGTGGCGCAAGTAACACTGGCACACTTTCCAATATTGTGACAAGTCCCACAGCTGAGGGAAAACGCTGGGCTCCCACTAGGTCCATCAGAGTCTCAAAAAGCACAGAACTCAGCCACCCAAACCCGAACCCAAAGAAAACTGAATAGACAACAAAACCTAAATAGTCCTGAGCGAGAGGGGCAAGCAGGTGACAGACACCGTTAAACAAAACAGCAGCCGCAAAGTAGAGCTGAATCCTCGGACGTACCCATTTGGTATTGGCCACTATTCCCATGGTGGGTCGTGCCACCATGTCAACCAGAGCCAGTGCTGAAAGCAAAGATGCGGCTTTCTCATTTGAAATATCCATAGTCTTGGCAAAATTGCTAAGAAACACCAATGGCGTAAATATGCCACAAAATACCAAAACATTGCCTGTGAGGTAGATGAGAAAACCCCGGTGTTTGAAGATGGACAGATCAATGAATTGCTTGATCATCTTTGTATTCTTCTCTGCGGTTTGACCATCAGTATTGAAGTCTGTCACAGCAGGTCTATGCTTTGGTCCAATGGGCCTCATAAGAGCTCCAGCTACACAGCAGTTGAGCAGCAGTCCCCCCAGGATTAAGAAGCTGCCCCTTAGACCAAACTGTTCATAAAACCAGCTGTTTAGAGGTGCAAGAGTGGCCAAAAACACTGGAGTACCAGCCATGGCAATTCCATTAGCAAATGGTCTTCTTTTGTAGAAGTATTTACTAATCATTATTAGGGCCGGATTGAGATTGAATGCAAGTCCCAAACCTGTTAAGAAACCATGGGTGTACAGACAAGATAAAAATGTTTTTTTTCCTATTATTTAAAAAAAATATTCTCACAAATAAAATGTAATTGGTTGGTTTTATTGCTCCGTTGAGTGAAATGCGTTTCTTTTTTTAACCCACCTCCTATCACACCAACAAAGAAATACAAGCCCTCTACTGTGTTGCAGAAAGATGCTGCAATGAGTCCAGCACCTGAGAGACAGCCCCCAGCTATCATTATCGGACGACTGCCAAACTTATTCACCAGGATACTGCTAATTGGACCTGTGCAAAAAACAAAAACAAGAAACAAAAACAAAAACACCCAGCAAAGTGTGTACATCAAACAATATTTTTGGAATGCAGTAACTCAGAGGACAGTGCAATCAGTAAAATGTGGAATAGTTTTTATTTGTGAGGAGACCTAAATAACTTATTCTATTGCTTTAGACTAATGCTATATATATATACAACCAACCAACCAGCATATTCATGGGGACCGGCTACCAACCAGTATAGACATGAAATAAATTTGGTTTTACCTCCTGCATATATGCAGCATGCATTGATAGATGAGATCCAAGATACTTTACTTGTGCTTGCATTAAACATTAATTCTATATCCCTATAGAACACAGTGATACACTTTGGAAAGCCATAAGAGAAACCAATGGAGATGAAGGCCCCGGCTACAACAGCCCAACCCCAGCCCCCCTCTGGAGGAGTGTATCCTACAGGACCTCCAACAGCTGGTGCCATGACTCTTCAACTCTTCAGTGCTGCTCAGGAGGTAGAGTAAGTGGTTCTCTGAGTGAAATGATGAAAATGTTTCATTAGTGATTAAATATATTCCTATAAAATATATATAGACAGAATTTTAACTAGAAACATGTTTCTACGATAAATGACTAATTAATGCTCTAAAATGTACTGGGATTAAAACTCATTAGTAGTCAATTAGTTGTAACAAGCAATTTGAATCCATGAGAAATTAATGATTATGATAATACATTTCTGATGAATGTTATGATAAAAACATTTAATAAAAAAATATGGCTCACAGTGCAGAATTGCAAACCATTGTAATAAAAGCATGACAAGTTTTGTTGTACTATGTTCAAATTACCAACTACAGCAAAGTGCATAATGATCGGTTTCAATTGAATACATTTTGTTTTTAAAAAACTTCATATATAATAAAACATTACTTCTTTGTACTTATCACCTAATCTTTTTTTTAGCATATACACCATGCCAAACATGTTATAAGGTCAACCAAGATTGTATTTAATGAATGTTCTGTAACAGTTTATATATATAATAATGTAATATTTAAAACTCAAATATACTGTCCTGTTTACTAATACCAGCACCCCTTCAGAAATAAATGCAAATGCACCAATTGTACATCATGGTTTTATATTTGGAAAAAATATAAGTAAAGTAACAACAAAATAATTGATATTATTCTGTATTGTGTATTGTAACATTACAAAAACATTGTTTTTAAATATCCTTTTTATTTCATTTCAAAGAAAAAAGGAAAATTATAAAGTCATGCAGATGGTGTCTGTTCTTGTTCCTGTTCTTCTACCACAGTTGCAGAACAAGACCCATTGTTGGGGGACCATTTTTAACTATGCTTTTGGCTGTGTGCTTTGTGTTTCGCTGGACTATGATTTCGACGAAAAGTTTTTTTTACAAATTACAATTTAGACATTTTGCTCTAAAATATTTAAGCTTTAAAAGCTTGGTAATTCATTGATTGTATGATTTCTGTGCAATGCAAAATTTCTGACTGCATTATGGATTCTTCACATGCTTAACTGAAGGTATGATGTTCGTTTCCTTATACGTTTTATTGTGCCATCTGTAAACAACTGCTGGTGCACACAGACAAAAAAATTTATCGTTGTTTCATCTGTCTACAGAACATTTTCTCAGAAAGATTGTGGTTGGTCTAGTCACTCAATGGCAAAGTTGAGTCATTACTTTTTGCCTTTTTTAGCAAATGATTTTTACCCTTTAACCTTTGCCCATGGAACTTTTCTTGGTTTAGCTTGCGGTGTATGGTATTTGTTGAAACATTCATCTAAGACTATTCCAGGTTGGCTTTTAGGTCTTTGGATGTTTGTGGTGTTGTTTTTTTTCAACAATTTGGACCAATCTTATCCTCTTTTCTACTTACATCTATGTCCAGGAAGCTTTTTGACAGTTCTATGCTTGGTTAACTTATGCACACAGCGCACAACAATGCACACTCCTAAATCAGAGATACCTAGGTATTTGGAGATGGCCTTTTGGCGGATCCTCGGCCTTGTGCTTGCTAATGATAGCATTTCTGATGTCCTCAGACAGCTCTTTGTCTTCACCATCGTATGCGGCTTTTTAAAGCACTGAAGCCATCATTCATCTGGTAATGTCACATGGTGACTGACAATTCATCATAGGTGCATCTGATTTGTGATTTAGCACAGGTGATTCACAATGTGGTTACATAATAATTTACTGTAATGGATGCCAATACCAGAGCTTCTGCATGATTTAGTTTTGGCTTCCTTCCCAATGTTTTTTGTTTTGTTTTTAATGTTGTTTATAATTTTCTTTTCTGTATCAAACTTGAGTATAACAATATTATTGAATGGATGACCCAATTAATTTATTTCCAGATCACAAATTGTTTTGCATGAATTGTATGAAAAGTGACTGATAGGTGTATTTATAGGCAAGCAATTAATCCTCAATCTTATATTTGTAAAATAATACAACACATATAGCTAACAGAAACATCTATTAATCGTGGGTGGATCGATCCAAATATCAATAGTATCAATATAAACACTGGTATTGATGTAGATTGATCCAAGTGTAATATAATAGATACTTTAGTTTCTATACGACATTGCAGCAGTTTCATTAACAAATAGATCAATTTAGTCTCTGTTTGGCTTAGCCAGTATATTGTCATGTTGTAAGATTAAAAGAGTTGTTGAATAAAGGGTCAGTTAAATGCTTTAAATTTAAATTTAATATTCTACTTCCTGACATTGTTTTCTGTCATGAGTGTGCCGCCTGTCTGGGACCCCCCTGACAAGTCCGAGTCACCCCACGCTCTGGTTAGATTAACCAGATGTACAATGGAACATAAGACAGAAGGCAATGCAATTATTAATTATCATAAAGTATCTCTATTAGTATCAACAATACTTGTCCGTATATACTTGGTATCTGATTTATATAAAAATTTGCTGTATCACACAGCAATAATAACTACCCCGTCATGGTCAGTTTAATTTTTACACTTTTTAAAACTTTGTATTACAATAGGATACAATTAATTGCACGTGAAAGTCAAAAATTTAGTTATTGTATTTATTAAGTACCAAAAGTTTTCTGGCATTACTTAAGTTATTTTGCTTTTATTTATTACTTATGTAAGTTTGGCAAGATGTATTGTTACTATCAAGATAAGGCATACCTCAATGTAGTTTTCTTCCTCTTCTTTTATATTATTTTTGATGTCCTTCTTTATGAAGCCCAAATGTCCAATTTTCAGTAACGTTTTACTCATCAAAATCTTGTGACCTGCTACTGCCAACACACACAGCGTGCATTTTAATAATGCAGGAGATCTGGGTCAGTAAATAGAAGTCTGTCTTTTGTATACACAACAGATTGGTTGGCAAACATAATACCTATTATAATCATAACATAATTCTTAACATGCTAATATACTAACGGAATTACTGGTGTAGAATTTTTGTGATGTAGCTTTTGTTTAGCAGTTTTTGCTGTAGTAAATTAAGCTTACTCATATGGCTTAAAAACTTTTTTAATTGCTAAAATGATTTGATACGAAGTTATTTGTTGACTTATTGATGATTAATGAAAATATTACATTCATAAGGCAGATAACAGCACAACAACAATATCTAGCTGTTCATTTTACATCAATGCTACCTGTTATCAGGCATTCGCCACTAACTTTGTGATTTGAAAAGGCCACTTTTAACAATAGGCTATTTAGTATATGTATGTTGTGCTATAAATCAGTTGAGCATCATTTTGCTGCTGTTGTAGATTTTACAGTTGATGTTATAAAATGTATCATTTTGTATTATTATGTTCTGATGTAAAAATGAACCGTGCAGTGAGGGCTCTCTATTTTCCAGAATCTAGGCATATTTAACATCTGTTTTTATTCTGGATGATCAATAATCTGAAAATTTCTAGACATGAGGGCAACACATTGGAGTGTGTAGCACTGTTCTGTGCTAGGTGAGGTTGTCCTAGTATGTTTACTCCAGAGTTTTGCATGTTTTCTCTTTGTATTCATTGGCCCAGTGATTTGCTAATCCAACTAATTTAAGATACAATGTTGTGCATGGCTGTGCTTGATATAATAGAGTTAGGATTATTTCTGTATATCGAGTATCCGCTGTTTTTGTCGATGTGTGTATGTAATCAAAGGTTGTTAAAATAAACCATGTTAAAATGCAAATAAGCAAACAAACAAACAACAAACTAGATAATATTAATGGCAATTCTATTGACAAGCTTGGATGTTGGATTTTTCTTATTACAGAAAGCTCGGGTGGTAAATCCCCTACATGGGCTGTAAATATAGAGATCCTGTTTGCAAATATGTATAAATATATGCATAAACATAGAACAACACTGTGTAAAGATTATTAAGAAAAAAAGGAACCAGGAATGGAAAATCAGAAGACTTCATATGTGAGGAACCTTCCATCTGAACAACACTTATTATGTGCACGTGATTCTCAATTAAAGAAAAGTAAAAAATCATAAACAATTAGCCTCTGAACCATTTGTCAACCAAACTCTGTGGTCTAGTCTGTGTTAATTGCTATTGAAGGGAGATTTGAAGATCCCCTGCTACTGTACTTCTGTGTCCTATCTGCCAACCAAATTAGCTCTTAAACGGCTGCCACCACAGTACACCAGACCCTACAATAACTATAACCAGACCTCATTTGATATACCACATGCTGCTTAATACAGCATATTGTTCAAATCAAACGGACAATGATTGCACCCCTGCCCTCTTTTGCATTATTTTGGATAATTTGATGGAACTATAATTCTGAAATGTAAAAAATACTACTCATTTTATTGTCATAGATTTGCTGGGCCTCATCTTTTTTCATACAAAGAACTTTGCATGGCCTGTCACAAGAGGCTAAAATACAAAATGAATCATTGTTGCTTTGTAAAGTGTAGCCAGTGAATCATCATTCTGAAAACGTTTTGTCCTGTTCAAAAATAGATAAAATAAAGAACAACAGAAGAACTAAAAAAGTGCATTTTCTAAATATATGTATTACATTGTATATTTATGTATGTTTTCATTTATTCGATTTTTAGGTTTAGATTAAAAATTTGGGTTTCATGAAACTCAGCATTTGGCACAGCAGCAGGTTTGAGTCCTGATATCCTGGGTTAAGTTTCTCCCAGTTTTCCATGGCGTTTCTCTAAGTACCACTTTCATCCAGCCGAAACAGCAATACCACTAAGACCCTGATCTTAATAACTCTAGAACCACATGAGTTAAAAACAAATAAGATTCGTGTACATACACTTGAACCAGCTCGCATACACATACCAAAGTGGCAATCAGCTACCTCACCAAAATGGCCACCAAAATATGAAAGAGCTTTTTTTTGACAAACAGATAAAAAGTGCTTCTTGATTGGACCCAAAACACCTTTAGCCCCATCATGCCACTCCAGTTGAATAGTCTACAACTGATGTTTGTCTGCTAAAGACTGCTCATATTAATTCCTTATATCTGAGATTACTAATTTACTTATTTATTAATTGTTTAAACTTGTAATTAACTAAAAATTTACTTTAAAAATAAGTGAAAACAGTGCAAATCTAACAATTCAATTCAAATGGCTTTATTTCGTCAAATAATAGTGTAACCTTGAAGAGTTAGTTAACAAGAAATAGCCAACCAGCATAGGGTGTGTTTTGACCAGCTGAATTTTAAGCAGGACAATCACAACTTTATTTTTACGTTTTCAACATTAAACAATGTTTTAGGCCTACAACGACCTTGTAATCAGCTAAATTGCTTTATAATCGACTAAAACAGACAAAATCCCCCAACAAATCAGCGCTGATCCAACATCATTTTGCCATCTGGGTAGCCTAAA
>JAOUQU010166153.1:0-14712 GCA_028566735.1 Ammoglanis amapaensis | reverse complement strand
GTGAATTTGTGTGTATTATTTCTGGAAGCTTCCACCAGCCGTCACTGTGACGGACATTAAAAACGTTTCCATGTGTTTTAGTCGTGTTTACAGTAACCGCCTGTTTCATCTGAAATAAAAAGTGTGTAAATCAGGACTTAAAATTGCCAAGCATAAAAAATTGGTGTAAGATCTTTTGCACCAGCTGCACTTGTGTGTGCCTGAAACCTTTTTCGATCGGGTGTCCACAAACTTTTGAATGTTGCAGACAAAGCGTCCACAGTGGGAGCAGGTTCGGACTTCTGAGTAGGCAGTGCGGCAGGTGGCAGTGGCGTACATAAGTGTGGTGTTTATCCAGGACACTCGGAGACCATTGTTCGGAGACCACCAGTCCTCATTACTGTAGGGCTGCTGGGGGTTTCACCACATGTACCAAATATTTTGGAACCGAACCCCCTGTTTTTTAAGCCATATGTCAGATACAAAGTGGGGCAAAGGTTGTACTATAATTGTGCATTAAAATCGCCAATATGGAGTTTTACCGACAGCGCTAGCATGTCGATGTATTTAAGCTTGTATATGGACTGAGATGTGTGTGTGTGTGTTGACTTTGCTGCTTTTGTGTAACCATGCCACTCCGCTCTGGTGATAAATGGCGTTTAATGACTGGGTCATGAGAACACGCATATGGCCCCACCGTCGCCGCTGTCGTCGCCACCACACACACCCACACACACACACACACACACACACTGCCGCTCATACTAAGATCAGCTAATTAATGTCGCCCCGCTTCATGTTGTGTGTTTGATGTGGTCACAGGCGTTGCAGAAGCTGGCCAATCAGTATCTGAAGAGAGACTGGCCTGGCATCAAACCTGACGACAAGCGCACAGACTACAGGTGAATTTGTACACTTACACACACACACACACCTGCTATTCCAATCTGTACCTGGAGCCATTGGTTACAAATGATAGCAGCACACTTGTCCATCGGTGCCGGGACATGGTTGGGCACAGTTGGCACGTGTGGCGATATCTCATGGACGTTTTTGGCCTGACAGGGAGAAAAGTTACGATTTAGTAGATGCAGTTCAACTTCATTTTGTTTGGTGCATTTTTGATTACGAGCAATTATGAGTAAGAACAATTTAAGCCAGAGTTAAGGTCTTGCTCATTAGTGGCTGCGTTGGCAGTGTTGGGGCTTTACTTAACAAAATTCTGACTTGTACTTTACTATACCATACTATCACTGCTGTAATGAACAATACTCGTCCTGCAAGTTTTACCCATGTTGTATAAAGATGGAACTTTCTACACCTCCAGAGTTGCCCAACGTTTTTGGGCAATGATGCACGTGCAGCAAGATCAACCAGAAACCTCTTTTTAAAGCATTCATTTAGGGAAATATGGAAACGTTGGTGGTGTCGAGGACTAACATGCATGCAGTTGGTTCTAATCCTGGGTCGTACTGCTTGACATCAGCAGTCCAGGAACGTAGCAATCGATCCGCTCTCTCTGGGTGGTGCAGAGTCCTAATAAACGGGTTTGGTAACTGAGGTCTGGTAACTCCAGATTGGGTTTATGTGTGAGTCTTTATGTGTGACTTTTCTTGTGCCGCAGGAACGTGTACGGTGTGTGGCGAGCGTATCTGGAGAACACCGTGGAAGTCACCCACTCTCGGCTGTTCGTCTGCGAGAACTACAAAAACGAGATCTCAGATCCTGCCAAAACTGTTCGGCTTTACAAAGAACAGCAGCTCAAAAAGGTTTTAACCTTCATTTCAGTCGATTCTGGGGAATAAAAATGTAATAAACGTTTAATAATGTCATGACGCTACGATCCAAAGCAGATTTTAGAATAAAGAAAAAGTTCAAACCTTTGACTGATCAATTTAAGACCCAGTACAGTCACAAAAGAAAACTTTTATGATTATTAAGCGGCTACTTGTGCATCATGGGATCATTGAAACGTCAGGCTGATGTAAGTCTGCTTGGACTGACCGGCTGTCTCATGTTGCAAGAGATGCTGCACTGACTGATGGGTAAAACTTTACTGTCAGTTTCCTGTGTAGTGATAAAGTGGCACTTTAAATTAAAGTTTTATTTATGCGCTGGTGTGTTTATCTACCCCCTCTTTTCTGTCTGTTTGTGGTGGCTCCCTCTGTTGGCCATCGTCTCTCAGTGCATCGAGCAGCTGGGCAGGATCCAGGCTGAACTTCAGGACTCGGTGAAGGACTTGGCAAAGTCTAAAAAGAAATACTTTGAGATGGAGCAGATGGCCCAGGCCGTTCGGGAAAAAGCCGACATCGAGGCCAAGTAAGTACCAAACCTGCTACTGGTGTTAGCGCTTCTGCTAACGGCTCTGTATAGTGCCTTATCATAAAAAACTCATCTGTGAATAATCATTCAGGTCTCTGCTGATATTGCTAATATTGATAAGAGGTAATTGAACTCATAACGATCACACGACTGAAACAGAGTCAGAGAGGTTTTATTGTCACTTGCAGAGCGCAGCACAGAACACAATAGAATAAACGCTGCAGTTACACAACAGCTACACAACAAGATAAAGCTTATAAAGAATTCAAAAATATATTTCTAGACTAGATTAGACAGTTTAACAAGTAATTCAGAGACGAGACTCCAGAGTTAGGACATGATGCTGAGGTGTGTGAAGTGGCAGTAGAGAGATAACAGATTAAGGTGCAAAAAATTGCGTGCAAGTTGCAATAATTGTGCAAATATAAATGTAACACACTGTTACAATAGCAGAGATTCTGGAGTTTGTGCAAGAAATGCAAAAGATTTGTACAAATTGCAACACAGAGCCGAGTGATACAGATACAATCTAGTGTGTGTGTGTGTGTGTGTGTGTGTGTGTGTGTGTGTGTGTCAGTCAACCATTTGTGAATAATAAGGTCAATCATCTGTGTGTGGGAGTGTGTCTCAGTCCCCCTGTTGTGTATAATAAAGTCAATCGTGTGTGTGTGTGTGTGTCTGTCCATCATGTATGTGTGTGTTTGTGTCAGTCTAACATGCGTGCGTGTTTAAGTCAATAATGTGTTTGCATGTGTCAGTGTCAGTCCATGATATAAGGTCCATCGTGTGTGTGTGTGTGTGTGTGTGTGTGTGTGTGTGTGTGTGTGTGTCAGTCAACCATTTGTGAATGATAAGGTCAATCATATGTGTGTGTGGGAGTGTGTCTCAGTCCCCCTATTGTGTATAATAAAGACAATCGTGTGTTTGTGTGTGTATGTGTGTCAGTCCATCATGTATGTGTGTGTGTGTGTGTGTGTGTGTGTGTTTCAGTCTAACATGCGTGCGTGTTAAAGTCACTTGTGTGTTTGCGTGTGTCAGTGTCAGTCCATGATATATGGTCCATCGTGTGTGTGTGTGTGTGTGTGTGTGTGTCAGTCCAACATGTGTGTATGATAAGATCCATCGTGTGTGTACATCAGTGTCCGTCAGTAATATAAGGTCCATTTTGTGTGCGCGCGTGTGCATCAGTGTGCATGTTAAAAGCCATCATGCATGTTTGTGTGTGTGTGTGTGTGTGTATGTGTGTTAAACTAAACAGACTAAACATGTTTAGATTAATACATTTACATGCATGGACATTTGTCTCGCAGTGCAGTTCACACAACTGAACAAAGTGTTTAATAAAAGCACTCCCAATGGTGCATTTACACACTATATAACACACAGGAAGTTGTTTATGTTTACAACAATCCTTCGACTCTTGCTCCAATAGTCCAATCTTCTTCTTGGTTTGGAATGCAAACAGGAAATCACTTGCGTGTGCTGTTTAAACCCTCCGACCCTCACAATCATTCGTTTAAGCAGATAAACACCAGTCACATATAAATCTGTGTCTCGTGTCTCATGTAAACATTTTTGGCACTTTTGCCATTTTTTGCAGCATGTTGCACAAGGTCAAAGCGAATAATGTCGAGGTCAGAAGTCGCTGAAGCATTTCACAGCTCGGAGATAAAGAGATTATAAATCTAAACACACGGTTTACAGACGGCTGACGTCAACGTCAAGCGAACGTTCTCATCACCTTTTTATCAATCTGATCCTTCTTTAAATGGCCTCACAAAAATCTCATGAGTGTTCATGTGCAAGAACCAAAACTAAATTCAACGGTAAGCCAAAGATCATTTGCTATGAGCAGGAATTAATCTGGAGGGAGGAAATCACCCAAATTGACCCCCGATTTCAGATTAAACTCTGCTGGTCGATATCCAGAACCACCCCAGAAATCAAAAAAGCCAACTAAAAGCAACTAAACGAACTGTTTTCTGATCAATACATTAATAATTCACATACATATCTTATTAACATGAATAAACTACAATAAACTTGTCTCAAAGATCCTAAACGGGCTGTCTGATCGTTTTGAACCTAATACATATTTCTAACATTGTTTTGTTGAAGGTATCAGTCCGGTCAGGATTGCTGATATAAAATACCGTTTCCTTCCATCTGATCTGAGTTTGATTTGGTTCTGTAGAATTTCGGTTCTATCTACCTTCCACAACTTCCAGTCCGAGAGTGCTTCCTGTCTTTCACTCTTCTAGAACAATCCCGGCCTTGTTTATCCAAAACCATTTTAACGTCACGCTAGCTGGAGGCACAGGTTCCACTGGCATGTTCATTCCACAGGATGGTGGGCATCACGCCTGGGTGAGCTGGATCTGATTTACAATGTTTTGTGTGTTTTACAGGTCAAAGCTGGGTCTGTTTCAGTCCAGGATTAGTTTACAGAAGGCCAGCGTCAAAGTGAGTCAAACTTTATTTAATCTCATCGTTTAAAAAAAAAAACAACAACGACAACGAAAAGACGGAGTCGAGTTTCTGAGGGTTCTGTTGTGTTTGTGTTTACCCCTGGGCTTTAACAAAGTGCTTAATAAACGACAAATGCTTTTTGTTGTTGGATCATGAAAAAACATAGTAAACATATGCAGGGAGAGACTACATTAACTACAATCGTGCACACTTTATCGTCGTCATGGCTTTTGTCCTCTCTTTGCGGTCTGCGTCGTTTCGTAGTTCGGACATTTTGCAGGTGCACGTTGGGTTCAGCAGAGGATCTGTGGAAGAGGGTTCACGTCCAGCTGCCTCATCGGGGATGTTGTTGATTCAAATTTGTTAATTATTTGTTAATAATGTGTTAAACTAATCACTTTAGTTAGCAATGCTTCTTCTCGACTTCACCACGGTCTTCAGATTTGATCCTATTTTGTGTTTAGTATCGTAAGCGTTACCCTGGTCTGTGTTAACCTTTATACCTCTAGATTAAGAGTGGGAATTGGAAATGTTAACATTTTGAGACAGAAGTTGGCAGAATTATTGTAATGTACATTTACATGTATTTAGCGGTCGCATTCATCCAAACTGTGGCACCTGTGATGGTAGTCGGGCTTGAACTGGCAACTTTCTGATCTCTAACCCTTGTACCCCAATCCCTAAACCATCACTGCCTTTTAAAACTAGGAAGCAAATGGTTTGTTTTTGAGCTTCATGCTATACTGTGTCTGTCAGTATGTAAAGTGAAGGTCACATGATCATGTATGAATGCTTCTGGCTCACACATTCTGATTCAATTCTTTTAAATCTGTGCGGCAGTTGAAAGCTAAGAAGAGTGACTGTAACTCCAAAGCTACTCACGCTAGGAACGAGTACCTCCTGACCCTCGCCGCAGCAAACGCACATCATGATCGCTACTATCAAGCCGACCTGGCCAACTGCATCAAGGTGAGAAGAGACACCCGTTGTTAACAGGATACGTTTTGGCATCCCGTAATATCGGGGGCGACACGGTGGTTGGCACTGTCACCTCACAAGAAAGCAAGCAGTCCCGGGTTCGATTCCCGGGCAATGTAAACCGGGGCTTTCTGCATGGAGGTGGCATGCTTACCTAGTGACCTCCGGGTACAGTAACCTGCGACAATCCAAAGACATGCAAATACTGAAACTGTGCTTTGTGTGTGTGTGTGTGTGTGTGTGTGTGTGTGTTCGTTGCAACAGATTGGCTTTTGTGTGGTGTTTTGTGTATTGAACCATGTGACTTTACATTAGATTAAGTGGTGGTTAAACTAGTTAATGGATGGATGGAAATTAATAAATAACGTTTTAAATACATAGACATTAAAAGACGGTCGTTGCAAAATTGTAAATAAACTGTAAACTTGTAACTTAAAACATATAACATTTAATGGTTAATTAAGTGCCTACTTTTTGTTTCCTAATGCCTGCAAATTACCATCAGCTAGAAAAACATCTGCCCCCGGTGGTTAGAGAACTGGGCTTGTAATCGAATGGTTGCGGGTTCGAGTCGACAGGTCACGACTGAAGTGTTATTGAGAAAGGCACCGAAACCCTTAACTGCTTCCAGGGCGCCATGGCTATAGGGCTGCCCACCGTGCCAGACGTGTGTGCTCAATTCTGCCCCCTAGTGAGTGTTAAAGAAATATGTGTTTTACTGCACGGATTGTGTTAAATATGGTGGGATTCTTTATTTCGTGTGTAAAACTTGCTTACAGTGGTTAAAAAAAAATCTAAATATGTACTGGCTCTAGACTGCCCTAGTTAAAATAGTCTAGAAATATTAATAGAAAATAAAACCCATTTCATGACCCGTCGTCAGTGCTGAGGTAATGAAGAGTTTTACTCCGGTATGAATCATTTTGGAGGAACTGGTCTGGAACTATTTTAGGTGAAGCATTACAGTGCTCAGGTTCCGGCTCTGATTCTTCCTTAAATGGTCAAAATGCAGTCTTAGAACGGCTCCGACTTTAAAACTACCTCCATCGCCGGGATCTCCACCGTTTCTCTGCACCGCCTGGCACTTACGGCTCATCGGGGAGGACGGGTACGATTGATGTGCAGTCTTATCTCTTAGCGGAATAACTGATGTCTCTGTTCCAGCTTCCTCTGGCTCGAATAGCACTGTGGAATTACGGTAATGATCTTATACCCGTCTGGCTGCCAGGTTCTGACCACAATTTTGACCCACAATACACTTGGCATTGGCATACCAGACCCTAATGTGCCCAGACTCGGCCAAATTTGGACTGTCTGGAATCTGAATCATGTTTTGTGTTTGTGCATTTGACCAAAGCGGGAAGCTGCCGTTTTCTTTTTGCTTTGACTGCAACGTTGGCAAATCATTGAAAACACACACACACACACACACACACAGTAAGATAACCAAACAGGCGATTACAAGGTAGAGACCTCCAGCACCCAGAGATGAATACATTTTTTCCCCGGAGTGACTTTCATTCTTTCACATCTTTAAAACAGACAGAATGTAGATTGGCCGATCGAATTTACTAATATTTATAATTAATTAATGACTAATTTATTACTAATGTATAAGGTTATATCAAGTATAGGGTTCTGAACTTATGTATTTACTACAGAACTTGTGTGTGTGTGTGTGTTTATTTGTAAAACTATAAGGACATATATCTCATAGACCCTCATTACCCAACATGCCATGTTGTGTTGTGCTGGACCTCCAGTTAATTGTGAAGTTCATGATGAGTTCACATCCCTGATTCAGATCTTATTGTGTCCCGGGTTCCCGATTGGACGGGAACAGAACGTTCGCAGGCTGTGTGTGCGTGTGTGTAGTTTGTACGGAGTCGGGCAGCGAGGCGTGGGCGTGAGAGGTTGGAAGAAGGAGGTATTGAATTTTGTTTTTGAACGTCAGGATGGTGGAATGTGGAAAACTTTTCCCAGCAGCTGCTGGACGATTACACAAGCGTCATTTCTCCTGGACTGCATTTTTACTGAACATCGGCAGCCAATATTTACATGTTCTATAAAGCATGCATATCTTGACAAATAACGACAAACAGGATTTGTAGTGTGTCTATGGGAATTTAGCTAAGCACTGACGTAGGGTAAGAAAGTCTAGTGTTAATGTTGTTGTTTATTTTGTAGCTATTCAGTATGTTGGAGGTTTGGGATTCTCTGCGGGTCACTGGAATGTTTTTAAAACCTTTTTTTTTTCATTTCTGTCATGTTTTTAGCAGTCATTCTAGAACAGGGCCTTCCCTAAACCGTTGCTAGAAAGTTGGATGTGTTACATTTTAGATATTTACTAGCTTACGGCTCTCTGCTGCTCAGGCTTGTGATGAAGTTTCATTTAGAATTTCAGTTCGAATTTAGAATACTGTACTTTAACTCCTCCGCATTCAACTCAATCCGTGCAGTGAAACACACGCTACTGAACACACACTAGGGGGCAGCACAGGGAGCACACATGGCCAGAGCGGTGGGCGGCCCTAGAAATGATCGGACAAGACAAGCAAAACACGACACTCCACCCGACTCCGTTTCCATGTTTGATATAAAGTATACACGCACACACACACACCGGTTCACTCCCAACAACTCGCTCGCTCCCTAAACACCTGCACTAGGCTCCTCCCACCCCACGCGAAGCGGAATAACTAGAACATGTGAACAGAGCACCCATAACATTAAACAAACGCATAACATAGATTGTCATTTTCTAATTTACACCAATGCACATGTGATTTTAAAAAGAATAGCGACAAAAAAATTAATGCAGCTCACTGCTGTCACTATAATGAACTGTTTTTAGAACAGGCCGCCCGCGGGCGACTTATAAGGTCCTTGAAGGCGACCTGGTACCTGGTACCTGGCACCACGTTGGTGACCCCTGGTATAGAATATAAACCTTGGAGGTCCTGGAGAACATGTATACATGATGTCGTGGTAATTGAAGTAACGGCGTGTAATTGTGCAGGGAACACGCACACAAACACACACACACACACACACAGACTCTGTATCTTTATATATTTAGTAACTCTTTACACCTGTTAGCAATTGTTGCCTGACATGACTGAATTTATAAATTAGATGAGGTGTTCTAAGCAACCAGCAGAGGTCACCAGAGTGAACAAAGGAATTGCAAACATTCAGATTTGGCGTTTGAAGTCTTGAACGTTGAATCTTTTTTTCCTTTCTGGAAAAATGTAATTTGCATCGGACGATTTTTAAATCCTGACGTCACGGAATATTTACTGAATTCTCCTGTGAGTCCTTCGTTCTGTCCCGACCTTACAATGGCATTTCAGAAGAAATATGTACAGTATTACTTATTCTCTCTCTCTCTCTCTCTCTCTCTCTCTCAGGCTCTGGAAGGTGACGTGTACGATCATGTGAAGGATTATTTGATGTCTTTTTGCCGGACGGAGTTGGAAGTGTTTCAGACCATTCACAACACCTTCCAGTTTCTTCTGGATAAATCCAGTCGAGTAAGTCACAGAAACACCACAGAAATGTTTTTCAGTCTTGTTTATTCATTAAACAGGTATTATTTACTCACACATATATAATAATTGTATGATAAAAGTATTTGGAACCTTCACTATGAACTTGTTGGCTGATCAGGTGGCAACATGTCAGCACACCAGAGCTGGGATTCTGAATATATTGTGTTGTAAGCTGTACAATGCAGCTGTATGAACGATTGGCTGATCTGTGTAGGGTTACAACATAGCCTGTGGTTATTATTATCCACGTTCCAACCAAAACAAGACCAGGTTTATGATGTCCGTTAGCAAACTACCCAGTATTCCATTTGCTTCCATATCAAAAACAGAAAGTGGGAGATTTTTGTTGGAACGATCTTAGCTTGGATACACACTTGCACTCTGAAGGTGTTTCCGATCTCATTGCATTTATTGCAGAATTGTCTATCCACACACTGATTTCTGTCTCACTGATTCTTTGTTCGTGTAGGTGGTGCAGGACTTTAATCAGCAGTTGTTTCTTCAGGAGAATCCAGTCTTCCATAAAACCCAGGACTTCCAGTTCCAGCCGTGTGACTGTGACATGGTAACATTTAACACAAATATGTTCGAACTAGAATGAAATCGAACTTTTATTGAGGTTTACTTGGAGACAACGGCATCACCTGAACTTCGCCGATTTCCTTTTGATAGTTCTGCGTCCAAGTCATATGCACCGCGAAGTAATTCACCACCACAACACTAGAGGGCGGCGTCTGAAAGTTCTGTCATGTTTGTGTTTTATCTTCTGACTTTAGTGACGAGCGAGAAACGTCATTGTTGTAGATTTTAGCTGACCGGTGTTGAACGACAAATACTTTTAAATGTTGGATCATAAATAAAACATGGTAAACATCAAGGCACCGCTATATGCAAGGAGTGACTACTTTAACTACGAGCGTGTTACTCAATCGTTTTAATGACTATAGTGAGGTCAGCGTCATTTTTGACAGTAGTTAGTTAGTTAGTTAGTTGGGGGCGCTACACCTGCAGAGCTCTGCAGAGGGGGTCTATTTGATGCCAAAGTTTAAATCAGACTTTAGCTTTTGGTCATTCAAAGCCATGGACTGACACGACAACAGCAGGTAGCAGGACCGCTGACATCGTCCGGCGGTCGTCACGGAGTCGGCAGCATTGAGAGGATTATAGGAGCACTTACAGTGATGTAAATGCTGGTCATGTCATGAGCTCATTTGTCTCATCTCATAATAAAAGGCCAGGGGAAGGTCCACAATTTCAGGTCCATAGAGACATGAGCGATGGGTTCGACCTGGTGAACTGTCTGTGAGAACCCACTGCTGGTGGAAAAGTGTCCCAAGTTTGTATACATTGTGAAGGAGGTGTCAGTATGGTGATGGTTCGAGCGGGAGAGGAACCAGAAACGACCGAAATACTAGACAAAAATACCCCAAATTATAGGAGGGCTTAGTTTCCATCTCTGTATCTTTATCACCCATCTGTATTACATATATACACCTTAGAGTCGTGCCACACCTTCTGCTGAAACACACACACGCACACACACACGCACACACACAGAGTCAGATCCTCAGTGTCTATTATTATCTTCAGCATGAAACACCTTTAAAGGTGTCAGAATCGCAGTGTGTTAGGTTCTGATTCGAGATTTAAAAACTCTTAAGTCTCTCTCTCTCTCTCTCTCTCTCTCTCTCCCATACTCTCTGACTTTCTCTATTGTCTGTCTGTCTAGCATACTGTCTCTCTGTCATTTTACTTTTATATTTCTGGATAGTCATCTCTAAATTCGTTGTTTCTAGCTCTAGACAGCGCCAACAGGCAGCCAAACATAAAACTGGTTCAGTTTCAGGAATGGAAATCTGCCTGGATTCAAATCTCATCCGAATAATCCTTTACACAGACATGACTGTGTCTAGACTGTGTCTGATGGTGGGAGGTCTGGATGTACAGGCTCAATAGCACAGTGAGGTTTTACAGACCAGAATGATCCAAAGTAGTGCTGCTTTTCTTAGTATGCTAGTCCTAGTCCCCCCATGCTTCTAGTTTACTCTCGCTTCTTCTACGGGTCGAGTTTCATCCCAACGTACTGCCACTCACTGGATGATTGTTGTGGCGTTTCTATTTTCTTTGTAGCATCTTACAGGTGGATTAAAAGGTCACTTTAAGGCAACTTTCCTTTTTTCTTTAACTTCTTTTTTTACGATGCTCCCCCTACAGGCCTGGAGAAAATATTCACATTCTCATAGTGCAAGACTAGTAAGGGAACCTCCATTTACCATATACGTACTGACTATATGATATATATATAAAAATATATGTATATAAATTATATATATATATAAATCAAATAGATGTGACCTGTCAGAAGACATTTATTTGCAATATTTATTAAGTAAGCTTTTTATTTAACTACTTGTTTTTCTTGAGTTTTTGTTTGTTTTCGTAAACTGTGAGTAGCAGCTGTTTGGTGCCATCTGGTGGTGAAAGCGCTGTATTTTCCTAACTTGCACTTAAACAGTAGATATGTAGTGGTCGGTTTCAAAGACAATCTTATTGATTAAAACATGTTTTCTTTTCTATTAAAGCAAATAAAAGTAGCATATTACAAAAAAGAAAGACAAAAATACACAGTAGAAAAATTTACACTAAATAAAAAGTTCATAAAGTAGTAGTTAAATGGGTCCATGAATGGCCAGATGTATGCACAATATGTTACTAGATAAATAAATGTGTTTCAGATATAGACCATTTAAAATATATAGTTATGGATTTAGATTTATGTATAAACAGTAGTTATTAAATAGTAATAATTATAGTGAGAACGTGTCAGTACAATAAGGATAATTCTTACACTAAGCAGTCGACTATAGCAGCCGTACATGCACATGTTTACGACTATACATAAACGTATACCTTATATAACATATAAGTTCTACATCTATTTATGTACATATACATGCATATACGCTCATACATACATAAACATAAAGATTTATAAATATGTAATATACATCCATACATGTACATACACATACGTGACAAGTCTTAATCTTTAGTTCCTTTAGTTAAGATCAGAGTCTGATGGCTCTGATTGGTCTATGAATAGATCAACTCTGTTTCTTAAGAACTGTGTTTAGTTGGTGTTTATTATCAATAACCTATACCCTGCGGTCATTTTGGATATATCCAGCTCTCTCTGTCCTGTCTCTCATGTACTGTTTTTCTGACTAGAATTTTAATATCTGCACTCTTATTCTAACATTTGCTGTTTGATGACTTCCTGTCACTAATCTCTCTGTGACTAATCTCCTCTAACTTTTCTTCCCACCCTGTCCATGTCCGGCCGTTTCCCGGCTCAGACGATGAGCTCAGTGCAGCAGTTGGTGGACATTGAGCCATCGGCGGTCAGTGTGATGAGAATGACCTTGGCCCAGGTAGAGCTACACGTTGTTAAAACTCACTACCACTATTTCACAATCATGTAACGGGGGCGAGATCGTGTCTCTGTCAGTTGCATGTCGTCGTCGCATGTGTTACTGAAGCTCTGTAATGGATGTGGAGACGCCATACAGGCTGATCATAGGTCAGTAATTTTTGTCAGTAAGGCATCTGGCATGTCCGGTACATGTCTGGTGCTTTATTTCCCTGTCTTTCCAAAACATCCCATTACATGTGTCAGGTCAGTAAGTGAGTCAGGGTGTATGCCTTGTAATGAAATAACTTTCTCTGCGGGGTATAGTTCTGACCAGGAAACCTGTTGGACCCCGGTGTCACTCTGGTCATCACTCGTTTCCTGTCTTAGGGCGAAAAACCCAGTGAAGTTCTCCAAGCTGAACTCAGATCTGACAGTCAGGGGTTTGCGTTTCACCAAGTGTGTGTATGAATCTGATCTGTGTGTGTGTGTGTGTCGTAGAGTCGGCAGCTGGAGTCTGAGACGGGCACCACGGAGGAGCACAGTCTCAACAAGGAGGCTCGGAAATGGGCGACGAGAGTGGCGCGAGAACATAAAAACATCATCCACTGCAAACGGGTGAGACGCTCGTTAAAAGTTAAAGGACTAAACTAGTAATGTAAAGGTGCTGCTGATGGGCCCCTGAGCCGGGCCCTTTTACCCTCGTTGTTAAGACTGTATACTGCAGGGGGGAGGGGGGCACAACCGTGGCTCGGTGGTTAGAGAACTGGGCTTGTGATCAAAAGGTTGCGTAGTCGACAGTGCTTCCCAGGCACCGGGCACAGGTGCTCACTGCTGCCCTCTAGTGTGTGTAAGTGTGTACATATTGGGTTTATTGTCGAGCAATTATTTCTAAGTGTGTCAAATCACAGTGGGGGAAAAATGTCTTATAATCAAACAAATGCTCACCGATGGAATTCTGGGATGGCAGGAAGAGGGCTACAGCTATATCTGGGTTGGGTTGTGTATATATAATTAGCCTGTGTCGTCCTAATAGCAGGGCTGGTCAGTACAGAGGAAGTTGAATATGCTTCTACATGTAATATATATAATTAGTTACAGCTTTCGTACTGTAATTATACTTCGTGTGTGAGATTACGGATTATTCTCGGTCCATCGTAGCGTCGGATCGAGTCCCTGTTAAGAGTCGTGCATGTTTGATGGGTGGATGGTCAGTGATTATTGTTTTATTGTTATTTCAGATGCTGGAGGAGACTGAGAGACAAGGAACTCCTCCATCAGAACAGGGCCGTATCGACTTGGACCTCCGAATAGACGAGGCTAAAGAAAATCTACGAAAAGCTGAGGTAATGTTGTGTGTGTGTATGTTTGTATGTTTTTTGTGTGTCTGTCGTTGTGTTTCTGTGCTTAGCTACAGCGGAAAAAACGTGATGCGACAATTTAGGTTTAGTTTTAGGTTTGTATTGGATGGAGGTTATTTTCTGAATGTGTGTGTGTGTAGTTGTCTGTGTGTGTATGTGTGTGTGGGGGGGTGTTCACTGCATTATTGTGTGTGGTTCTATTGTCACTGCATTATTGTGTGTGGTTCTTTTGTCACTGCATTATTGTGTGTCAGGTTTTATTTTCAGTGCATAGTTGTGTGTGTGTGTGTGGTTATTTTTGTGTCAGTGCATTATTGTGTGTGGTTCTATTGTCACTGCATTATTGTGTGTGGTTCTTTTGTCACTGCATTATTGTGTGTCAGGTTTTGTTTTCAGTGCATTGTTGTGTGTGTGTTTGTGTGTGTGTGTGTGGTTATTTTTGTGTCAGTGCATTCTTGTGTGTGTGTGTGTTTCACGTGTCAGTGTGTTCTTTTGCTCATTAGTTATGTGCGTGTTTGTGTATGCATGTGTGTGGTTGTTTTTGTATGTGTTTCAATGTGTTCCTGTATGTGTTGTGTGTTTTTGTTTTTGTGTTCTCAGGTTTGTGTGTTTGTTTTGTTTTTGTGTGTGTTAATGTTGTATT
>JAOUQU010166045.1:0-14713 GCA_028566735.1 Ammoglanis amapaensis | reverse complement strand
ATTTTGATTGTTATCCGGAGCAAATTTTTAGTGAAATGGTTGGTCGTTATCCGAATTGGACGCTATCAGGGGCGTTCCACTGGTATATATATATACCACTATATATATATATATACAGGTTCCACTGTATATATATAATTTAAATACAGGGATCATCCAATGCCAGTGCAATACATTTTTATCATACGACAGCTGATTTGCTTTGTAACATCAAAAGTTATGTTTATATGTATTTAAAACATCTGGGGTTCTACTTTCATGTCGATACTCTGTATCATGTGACAGAATCTCTTGCATTCATATCAGGAAACATATCTGTGGATTAAATGAGAAAATATGCCATGTAAGGAATATTTGGTATTTGATCTAGACCTTGTTTCTTTAGAATCTAATGAATGCCTTCTTATTGACACAATGGAAACGACAACATTTCTATGGGGTGCGCATATGGGAAGAACACATGGCAAGCTTGTGTGAATAATTCTACACAGACATAGAAGACATGGCCTGCAATAAGACGAACTGATATTTTTACCGCTGTGCTTTGATGTGTTCTTTTATGTAATGTGAGGTTAACATTTATGGTTTCTACCTGCGATATATTTGACATCCTTGAAGTTGCATCAACTTCTCTTTAGTTTTTAGTTTTTGGAGTCTTTAGTTTTAATGCTGCAGATGTTAAACTGTTGGATTTGCTTAGTGTAGCTAAAGTAAAGATTAGGTGAGGAGTAGCATTAAAGGGACGCTGTCGGCAGCTCTCAGGACTGTGGTCAGGATAATTATAATCTTTCAGAATGCCAAACATTCCACTGCTGATTATTGTATATGAAATCCTTGTAATGAAAAAGTATCACTATCCATGTCTCTAGAATTTTCACATCTCTCCCTCACTCATAATTGCTGTCTTGTGCTCAATCCACAGACATACATAGAAAAACCGACAAAATAGAATAAGCGTCTAGATAATGATCTACGGTAGGTTGTGATGTATATATTTTTGGCACAAATTAGCACTTTAAAATGTAAATAGTACTGAAGGTTTTGATACTTTAGCAGTTTACTTGATTTTACATTTAATGAAATACCATAAAAGCATTTTTTCTTATAATCAAGTTAGCTTTATTGTTGCTTTATTAAAAGGTCACTTGTAGAGTATTTTGCTGTGATTGCAGTTGACTTGTAATTCTTTGACAAGCCCCATAACACAAGACATTCCAGTTTCTCTTTCTGTATTCACTTTAACATATTTAAATCAGCCTTATTGGTTGGAAAACCACCTTTGTTAAAAGCTGATGTAAAAACTGCAGCATGTAGTCTCACAGTCAGTATAAAATATCGTAGCTGGTCTGATTTGGAACTTAACAAGTCTGAAATAGAAACGATTTATTTTCTGTGAATTAATAAACATTAGACGGAAAGACCATGATCAGCTGGGACAGATTTTATTAGCATATTTGTATACATTTGCTTGTTACTATTGGATATTTCAACTGCATGTTTACGGAAATGAATCACTGCAACTCTCATTCAATATAAACAGTTAAATTATAACAATGAATATGCAGACAAGGAGATAACATATTTGGAATTGTTTAGTTTTATATGGGGAAAGATGCTCAACAGGCCCAATTAACCAAGATTTGGAAAATGCTGTAAATGAGACTTCATATTCAGAGCATAAATTGCAGGAGCTTCAATCACTAAGACTGTCTGTCAACAACTACACAGATTGAAATATACCAGGATTGCTCTGAGTAAACCCCTCATTACAAAGATGAAAGCCCATTTAAAAGATTAGGTGTGTAAACCAACTGAAAGCTTTGACGTTCGTCATTACAGTGTCAATTATTAGGTAAGTAAAAGTAAATTAGGTAAGTAAATGTGAAAGGGTGCAGAAAAGAGAAATTGTTTTCCTAGCTGAGTTAAGCTATCTCTCTGTGAGTAAAAAAAACACTCCTACAGATATCGTGTGTGGAAAAATGTTTATTCTTCTAGTACAGCTCTGAAAAAATTGGAACTATACCACGGTGAATAGAAGCAAATAATCCTGCAGCATTTTGTGATTGAACATATTCATTTTGACCTTGTCATCAGAATGGCAACCTCTTCAATATTTAAGCTTTTTAAATCTTTATCAGAATTTAGTGAATTAACCTCTAGAGACCCTGCATCCTCATATGAGGACATTACATTTCTGGTTCTCTGCACCATTCAACCTAATTTTTTTTTGGCCTCATATGGACAGACTGCCCGTACCACCTAGTGGTCATATGACAACATAACACGCAATTGATTAAAGACAAGATGGCGACAATCCCACTAGAATTATTACTTTATTACACTTATTTATGTACAATAACATGATCACTTTTGTTTATGTATTCTAATGTTTACAGTTTCAATCAAACAGTTTTGTTCTTTGTTAGCCAATTGTTTCTATATTTTAGACCTACTGTCTCCATACGAGGACATTGTTTTTTCCAAAAACGGCTTCATATACAAAGATAAAGTTTAATTTTTATGCTTGTTAGGTCCTACTTATCCCAAATAGCTAGACAAAATAAAAAACGCACATCAGGGAAAAGTCTGGGTCTCAGGAGGTTAAGACAGATTTTAAGTGAATAATTTAGGTAGAATTTTCAAAACGTGTATTAACTAGTACAGCAACAATCCAACACAGCTACATAAATCTTTTTGCTCAACCTTCAGTTAATAATGTAATATTTCTGATACAGTAGCTGTTTTTTCTGCGTGTGAACAATAATACAGTTGAGGACAAAAATGTATTTTGGGAAAAATAATTCTTCCTTACTCTTTGATTCTCCTCTCATACTTGTAATTCCTTTTCGAGCCAAAAGTTCATCATTTACTTTTTTTAATCCCTCTAGGCTTGTAGGCTACTCTTATTTAAAGATACTATCATGTGGCATGGCAGATGTTTTTCTTTGTTTTAAAAATCTCAGCATTTAGCTCTGCATTTAAAAAAACACAAATGTGTGGGGAAAGTGGCAAGTTTAAGTGGGACAATGTATGACAGATATAAACTCTCTTTATTCTTGCATTTCACAACCAGAAGATACTGAATGACACAAAATATAGCTGAATTTGCTACAGGTTAAAGTCTATACAAAACAAAACATCGATATTCCAACATCTTGTATTTATCTGGACTATAAAACATGTCAAAATAACCAGGAGTAAAATTTATGTTCTGTAGAATCTAAAGTGAGACAAGTGGTCATTCTAATCTAAAGTAAAGTCAATTTTTCAAAAAATGTTTTCCCCTATCGAATAAACACTATATGTTTATTAATGTGCATTATGACACATACCAATGAGAAGTTTTCAAAAGGTTTTGTAAATTTTATTAAGGATTTTACAAAAGGGTAAACAATTCTATACTGTTGTCTTCTTTTGCAATTTATTTCCCTACAATTTTACTATTTTAAATGTTAATGATGCACAACTGCTTTCACATAATAATTACAATTATTGTTTACATTTATAATCTATTTTCATTAGATTGCTAATTGTAATTTCAAGTCTTCGGATGGAGTAGTTACAAAGCATTTCACTGTGTGTATTTCACTATGTATGTGACAAATAAACTTTGATTTGATTATCTATATTATATATTAATATAATATATAATATAATATTCTCCTTAAAGTTTTTTTAATTGTTCAAAAAGGAGGAAATCAGATGATTATATTCTGACTAGAAAGTCTCTCAGATATACTAACCAAATTATAAAAGCAAATATCATAGTTCTTATAAAATTGCTTTGCTTCTAAAGTACATTGCTTGTATATAGCATTGGAAGTGTGCATCGTCTATGTATGGTATGTCCCACCCCAAATGTATAGTTACTATAAAAATCTTTACCTTTTATCATAACAATGGTTTAAATCCTTCAATCAGTTTGTAAAATGTACAGAGACAGGTCAGATGTTGATACCTGTTTTTTAATTATTAATCCACACCTTATAAAGACGTCCTTGTTGGATTCCGAATACTGTAATTATGTTTCAATAAGCTCAGACCTGCTTCAGAATATCATCATAAAATGTTTGCTGCCTAAGCAGGCATAAATTAGCCCACAGCAAAAGTGACTTGGCCTTATGCAGCATCTATTCCTAAAACTCTCCACTGTGATGTGGGAGTTGGCTCTTTTTACCCCTACGGCCTATTTATTCCAGGTCTAGTTTTAAAAGAAAAGTGCACTCACAAACTGGGCAAACATTTCCTAATGTATATCTTCTCATGATTTTTAATTATTTAAAAAAAATTAATTTTTAATTAAAAAAAAAAAATATTTTCACATGCTTTTTTTGAATATATAAAATTTTTAAAAAGACTTGTTAAAAAAAAGTTCTGCAGGTATTTAACTTAGCTGCCATTGTCAAGGAAGTCCCAATTCCAGTGTCCTAACATTATCAGTTATATGTAGATTTTATATACATTTGCACAGTTTATGTTATACAATTAATTATTTTATAAATGTATTACATTGTGTTAGAATTTCAGTTAAATGAAAGAACAAGTGCTTCCTTTGTACAGTACGTATATAGAAATATTTAGGGTGCATCCTAAAATGCTTCTCATTATGGAAATAATAGAGAAATTTGTATTATAATTTGTTGACATGTTGATCAATCAACAAATGCTAGTCATAAAAGAAAATGGTTTTGCATTCATAAATAATTTAGTCACGGTTAAATGTATCAACATTTCAGTGTTGTGCTCCATTTTCCCGGAGCCCAAAGATATTCAAATCAGATATATTGCAAGCCTTACAAATGATTATTACTGTAATAAAACTCTCTGAACCGATGAACTACCTGTTGTGAATTAATTAACAGACACATAAACAGTGAAACTGTCAACACTGATTAAATAAATTGATCAACAAAGCTTAAAGGCCAATATAAAGAATGCAAAAGAGAATGATCGAGAAATGGGGCTAAATATGAAGAATACTAAAAGTCATGACACCAGTAAAAAGCACCATTACACTTGATGGAGAACATGTCAGGATGAAAATCTTTTTCATTCTGTTATTGGGCCAGTATGGCAACGGAAAATCCAGTATGGCTTTTTAACATTTACTTTGACTTTTATTGCATTGCAGACATTATGAAACTGAGAAATATTATTTTTAAGCATGCCTTTAACTGCAAATCGTCCAGAAGTCAGGAAATGGGATACTGACTGGCATTTGGCAGTGCAAGAATGAAGAAACTAGTAACATATTTTTAAATGTAATGATTTGTGTCTCCAAGCAAAGTTCATAATTGTCTTATGTTTTTGTATGCGAAAGCTTAACAAAAAAGAGTCTGAATGAATTTGAATGTCATTTCATGTTTGTAGGCAAAGTCATTGGCTAATAAAAGGAGAGGGAGATCCTCAACATCCTCAAGTCAAACCTCCTTTGATACCCTGGTGTTTAAACTAAATCTCACTTATTTTGGAGACATTATGTAAAGAAACAAATCATTCGAAAGAACCAACAAGAGATGGAATGAGGGTTAATGAGCAGCATTGTTGGACGATGTTTCTTTTCACATTGTTTAGTATAGTATACTTGTACTATACTAATGCTTATACAAATGTTTAAAGTGCCTGTGGCTAAAACATCTGATCTTTATACTAAAAACGGACATACTTAAACTGGCTTTACCAAACATGTCCATGAAGTTCAGAACAAAATCACTCACACATAAAGGAAGTGCAGGAGAAACCTGAAGATGAATTTTGCCTAATGCATTCTTTTTTAGAGGCATACACACAAACATGTATCAATTTCCATTCCGACATTTACATTAAGCAGTGGGTAACTGCATTGTGTTTAATAACTCCAGGTAAAAGGTAAGCAGGTTACACCTGAGACTTGAATAGATACACAGGGATGAATAGGCTAATGAAAGACAGCATTTCAGAATATGAAAATTTCAAGCATGCTATGTTCTGGGTGATTTAAAAACAGACCAAAACATTTGTTTACCTCACTGAAAGCGATACAAGCCGGCTGTCGTGTTCATGTGAAACAGGCAGCAGGGACAAGCCCTACCCTGCTGCACAGATTGCTGGCATATTTTTCTCATTAGAGATCTTCATCACTGCTGTAAGTACTTGTTTGACTAAACAAGTGAGGGGATGAAAGAATCTGATGAACAGGCAGTTTTTTGCATTAACAGGTCAGCCCTCTAGTTCTGTTTGCTTATGCAGCATTAGTTAGTCATTTATACATCAAACTATTGAAGAAAGTGTATTTTATCATATCTATCATCAATACAATGCAATGGGTTATCTTTTGCTTTACCTTGATTATATAAAACGCTCCGGTTTCTATTTTATTATGTCTTAAGTCTTTAATTAACAATGTGACTTGAACTAAGTTTAGATGCTTGACCTTGTGCTATAAACATTCACTCTGTTGTATATTTTGGCTTTTAATGCTTTTGCTAGTGAAGTCGTTCATGTTTTGGACATCAGGATTTGCAAGATTATCAGATTTTCTATGCTTTGCGTTTTCAGGTTATTACATAATTAGATGTTAATCGTTCACATGCTCTCTCACAAGGTTACAGTTTTGTTTTACAAAGAGTAACTTAATATTTTTTGTTCTTGAAACTTCCAAGTGGTTTGTCAAAAGCCATAAGGAACATTTTAAAATGCTGGTTTAAAATTCTCTCTTTGTGCTAGTCTCTCGGGTCATACATGATTCCTTGGGTAAAACAGCAACTGGAAACATAAGTAAATTTGGCTCAAAGGTAAAAGAAGTGGAGTCTTATTAAAACTGGAACAAATGTGAATTAAATTACACAAGACAGCCTGTAAAATTAAATTAATACACCACCACTGGTATTGTTTCACTTGAGAGCAGAAAACCAGTCGAGCGCTGTGTAAACATCGACCAGCTTTTATTAATTATGTTATCTTGTCTGGCAGGTAAACTTACCCGACATCAGAAAATCAAAAATTAGATTTCTTGAGTAGCATGTTCAGGCAGCACTTTACAGTAATGAAAAATAAATATTATCAAAGTGTTCACCTAAACATTTTTAAAGTATTCATACAATAACTATTATACCACAGCATTGGTTATAAAGGTTGAAATTCATTGTCTAAAGCAGACTGACTGCTTTTTTCTGACATGAGACACCGCCGTCACTTTAACAGTGTTGTTTTCCTGTAGTTCAGCATCAATGCCTTATGCACGTTGAAGTTATTCACTGCAACAACGCTAGATAGTGGTGAATTTCTGAGGGTTTGGTCACATTTGTGTTTACCCTTCGTCAATGCCACGAGCGGGAAAGATTGTTGTAGATTTTAGCTGATGAATATTTAACAATGAATGATTTTAAATTTGCCTTCCTGACTTGGTTATTGCTTGTCTTAGGGGCCATTGCTATGTAGTTTAATGCTTCCTTATTAGTCATGTTAATTCGATTTACTAGTTATTGTCCACTGGTAAGTTTTCAATTGCTATATATGTTACATTCTCAGACCTCAGACAAAGTATCAAGCTGTGCATTGAACATGTGCTACATGTTTATCCATATGCTTCCATCCAAAAGACCTCATAGGCATCATAAAACATCACAGAAGCAAAAACTGTAATGCCAGTAACCTGATCTACCCCCAACTGTTCGAGTATCCTCAAACAGTGGTGGTGAGTGGGCTCTAGAACTGTCAATCAACCGTCTGCAAATTCATCTCAGCCTTGCTTCCTCGACTTTCTGGCACTGATCGAGACATGGATAACCACAGAGAACTCTGCTACACAGACAGCACCGTCCTCTTTCCTTAACGTCTGCTTCTGACCAGCTCATGGCACTTTACTCTTGTTAAGCGTTCTCAGCATCCTTTGAGGTATTTGTTGAAACTTTCTTGAGGACATTCTTCCGAGCTTCATTCTTTCTGATGGGACTCTGCTGACTCTTCTTAGTGACTTCAATGCTAAACTTCAGTCCTCTGGTCTGCTTCTTCTACATCCATTTAAAATTCCTTTAACCACAGCTTTCCTAAGCAAAAGCGACAACCTTCTGGGACTGTGTTTTAGCTATCCAGCTTCTGTTTCTTATTGTCACTCCACTTCATCTCTCTTACCACCCGTTCCACCAAATCTTTATCCTGTCTCCTCCAACTACGTCTTAATATCACTACCAAACTGCCAATACATTTTTTTCTCTCTCTCCACTTTTTGACCAGCTATGTTTATCTCCCTTAAACAAAGACAACTTACTCCCCCCTGCTTCAGATCCATTACACAGCATTTGAAGAGAATTAAGTCTGGCTGTGAAAAAGTGAATGAAGTCTCGGCTTTATGTTGATATTTTCTGCTATCACTCGATCCTGTCCAGGTTTTCATTTGATATGGCTGCTGAAAAAACATCTTTTTTACAAAGTCTACTTAATGCTATATCTCTTCACAACCCCCTCTTCTTCCACAATCTGCCTCTTACAGCTACAGACTTGTAGCATTTTCCAAAGTCAAGATTAACAAAAATCAATCGTTCTCTTTCACCGACACTGACATCCATGCATTTTATTAACCCTCCAGCCCCAAATGCATTCCACCACATGCCCACTAAACCCCATACTAACTGCCATCATCATAAACATCTCACTGGACCCACTCCTCTTTATCACTCCAATGATCAACTTCTCTCTGAAGTCAGGAGTTGTACTTACAGCTTTTAAAAAGTCACAGGTAATCCCACTCTTTAATAAACCCACACTTGACCAAGTCTGACCGTTTTAACTTCTCTCCTTTCTAATATGCTTGAATGTGCTTGCTATAATCGAATGTCTTTCTAACACAGAATGACCTCCAAGATCTTTATCAGTCTGGCTTCAAGACAGATAACTCATAGATATGGTGGTTGTTTCTGCTGAGGGGCTTTATGCAGCCAAACTATTAGCAGTTCTTATTCTTCTTGATCTTTCTGCAGCTTTTAAGCCTGTGAATCACAACATTTTACTTTCGACTCTCTCCAGCAATGGATTAACTGGTTTGGTATGGCGATTCTCCTATCAGGCATCATAGAGTGGCTCTATAATCCCCCAGCCAGACTCTTAACTGGTGTTTCTCAGGGCTCTGTACTTGATCCATTTTTATTTTACATATATATTCTTTTGGTAAGGTCATTGCCACCCGTGTCTTTTTCTTCTACTTCTGTGTAGACGACACTCAACACATTCTGTCATTTCCTCCTTCGGAGACTCAAGTTTCAGCTCGTATTTCAGTATGCCTGCGAGATATCTCTCAATGGATATCAGCTTGTCACCTCAAGCTCAAGCTCAACCCTTACTAAACCCTTACAGTTCATTCCAAATGCAGCTGCTTGCCTGATAGTTAAAGAACAACAAAACTGCCACATGACCCATCTGCTGCTTCACTGGTTCCCTGTTGCTGTACGGCTCCAGTTCAAAACCCGGACGCTGGCCTAAAAAGGTAAAGATGGATAATCATCAAAGTATCTTCAAGGTCTAATCAAACCCTGTATAGTGCCATACAACCTCAGAGCCTCTTGTCATGCTGGACTTGATCCTCCACTCAGGACTAAAGGAAAACAAGTATTGAGATATGAGAATGACCTTCCATTATCTATCAGATTTCCGAGTCTCCTATGGTTCTAATAAAAACCTAAAATCCTCTTTACAAAAAACTTAAACTACTCACTAACTCTACTTTAGAAAACTTTAGAAAGGTTTACAAAAGAAAGAAGGTTTAACACAAGTTTTTTTTCTTCAGATTTTGTTTTTTAAACTTAAAAGATATGTGAATGGATAAGAGGTGGTGAGGATGGCAGAAAGAATGTGTCCCAGTACGGAATCTTGAGGAATCCAAGTGGATAGATACTTTTAGCACTCCTGCATTGCTCTGGCATAATCTTGTTTGACACTATACTTTCCACTTGAATCATATCGCTGGCCTTGACGTGAATGAACAAACCTGACCTCTGTTTGCCAGAAGCTGCTTCTCAGCTGGTCTTCAAAGGCAAGCACTAATATATGATTTTTCTCTTGACGTAGTTCAATATGCTTTCAGTCATACGCATCTTGATTTTGAGTTCATGCACTTGCTGGGGTACTCGGAGTGCTTGTTTGTTTCAGTATTGAAAAGCCATCCCATAAGCGTGACTTGGCTGTCACCGTCATTTGGCAGTAACCACAAAGATGTTCTCTTTTCATGTTCTTGTTTAAACACTGTTGTAGCAGATTCATGTTTTCAAACTGCTCTGTATTTGTGAAGACACAAAAAAACTTCTGTAAAATTATTATGGCTGAGCATCTTTGTTAAATATTGTCTATTGACTTTTTCATCTATATGTTTAGCAAACCGATTTAAATATTGCAAGTACATTACAAACATCTACATCGAATTAAAATTGTAATTTTTTATATTGTTGCTCTCCGATTTAAAAACACATAGCTCCTAAATCCCAACTTTTCAGAAATCAACATTGCCCCCAACAGTAATAGTGCATACAAATCACGGATAATGCAAGTTTGATACAACAGGTACATTTACCAGTGCACAAAACTCAGTTTTACAGTTTCAATGTTCATGCAAAACATCAGATTTTAAAACACAGTTTTGGCTAAGTTAGTTGGGTAGAGTTAGCTGTAATAACAAGTAACGATTAAAAAGTAATAAGAAGCATGAATTTGAACGTGAGCTCACATCTGATTGTGCCAAAAAAAATGTAAAAACCAAATAGTTTACTTTAGTTTTTTTTAAATAGTAGCCCTTTCAGACTCATTTTATGTCCAATTACAAGAATTTACAGTTTTAATAATAATGCAAAACAACAATTTTTTGACACATTTTTGAAAAGTTAACCAGCTAAAGTTAGCTGTAAAAACAGTTAACATAGAATTAAGATGAAGCATGTATTTAGATGTTTAACCTAAAAAAATAATTTAAACCTATTTAGACCCATGTCCAGTGATGGAAAAAATAAGGAATCTTGTTTTATTGTCACTTTATAGAAAAACAACACTCAAATAAATTCTTTGTCAAATAATACTTTGGTAAATGTTTCTGACAAATGTTTTGACAACTGAACCTTTAAAAACCCAGGAAAATGATGCAGTGCAAGTTAAAGCAGTATTGTGATCTTTTCCTGAAGTGGTAGAAGCTTACACTACAGCTGAGTAATGCAATGTCTCAGTGGTGGTGGTGTGTTAGTGCTGGTCACGTGATTCACATTTGCAGAGCTCAAATATATTTACTGATTGAAACCTATTGCCTTTAAAGGTAATTTTTATTTCTTGATTTGCTAGTGCCACTAAAATAAGGCTCGTTATTGTCACCTTCAGCAGGTGCTGTTGATGTAGCCTTGACTATTGGCGGTTTGAACACAAAGGAAAGTGTCAACCTTGAACATTCTGAATGATTTACACATGTATGTGGCCATGAACATCTTTCAGAATGATCTTTTACCCTGGACATTGTTACTTTTTGGGGCATTTTTCTTCATGTTTGTCATGATTTGTTCAAGGCTGGTACAAGATGACATGATGTAAGGAACATTCAGTAATTTCCACTGACTACAACTTTGTATTAGGTGTTGTTTAGAACAGGTCTGAACACAGTGTGACACACATCTCTTTTAGCTTCTGTATCTTTACACACTATCACATCCAAATGGCTGAAGGCGATATCTGTAACCTAAACGTCACACTAGCAGAAGCAGGGACTCCGATAAAAATTGGAATAAAAAAATAATAGAAAGTAATAATATAAACGTGGGGTGGAGAGTTACATCCTGACAACTGTGCTTCACGTTACCTCCTTAAGGCACAGTTGTCAGGCATAGATCAACAAGCTAATCTGTCAGAATACTTAGCACAGCAGTGTAAGATTATAGAGCACAGCGCATCAGTGTTATTTTAATAAAGCAACAACACTCATTACATTTTAACTAAATAAACAGTTAAGTGCAGTGAACTATACTGTGGTGGTGTTAGCAAAACTGTTGGTCCTTGGAAAATGGATCTTCTCCAAGTTAACCTCCTAAGAAAAAGCTGAAGTTAATGTCAATCCCTTACAGTTTTTGCTTTTGTGTGTGAATCCTTTTTCTTGTTCAGTTAGTGTTTACCAGAGTGGATCTTGCTTTTGCATTATTGATTTAGCTTGATTTGATGGTGTATGTTTTTCCTGATCCAACTCGTTTATTCATCTTGAGACTCTCTACTATGCACTGATTTGTGATCCATCCTAGTGGTTAAGGTGGTGACCAGCTAATTAGTTGGCAATGGTAAGTTTTGAAGATCTTAATGTTCCTAATCTTAATGTTCTTAAAGTAGGCAGGGTCAAACTATGACCCAGTATGCTTTAAAGCTTCGATTTAATTGGGTTAGTATTGCTAAGTGTCCTTCAATGTTTTAAGCTATACTGGTTATATGTTGGTATTTCACTTATCAGACCAAGTATGGCAACTTTTCTTAAGACATGTGCTTTAATGGAGTCTGCTGTTGCCTAAGTAAAAACGTCAAATGGTCATGGAAATTTTTATTACTAAGTCATATGATTACTATGTTTATTGATGTTATGCTTGCTTAGTATTTAGCACTGACATCTCAAAGCAAGAACTCCCAGTTTGATTTGCTAGTAATGAATGCGACTGGAATAGGGAAACATACAGGTCTATAATCACAAATATGTGAAGTAGTAAAACAAATGTGTTTTTCGGCATAAATTCAATCTATTCTCTATTTACATCACAAGCTTACATGAGCTCAGCATGACTAAAACTTACAGATATTATTTTTTAAAAAGAATTATAAAAACGTTGTTTTCATATAAAATATATTCGTAAATGAATCCCATGCTCCCATAATGCTTCCTTTTATATAAGATAACCAAATTTAATAACATTACCAATTTGGGATGATTTACATCTTTCAAATCCCTCCCAAAATCTAGAAGACTTATGCTGTATAGTGGGTTCCAGCAATGTCAATCTGCTTCAGATCTCAATGAATAGTTTGTCCACTTGGTTTGGTCTACACAAATTAAAACTTGATTAACTCTACAATGACCTTATG
The DNA here is from genome assembly GCA_028566735.1 of Ammoglanis amapaensis. Taxonomy (NCBI): domain Eukaryota; kingdom Metazoa; phylum Chordata; class Actinopteri; order Siluriformes; family Trichomycteridae; genus Ammoglanis; species Ammoglanis amapaensis. Next base: position 1,651 of record JAOUQU010166045.1, on the reverse strand, counting down.
TCGTAATACCATGAATATAAATATATAAGATATATATTGTCATTATATGTTTTAATTTTCATACTAGTTGTACAACTAAACATTTTTGGTTGAATGACAAATAGATAGATCTAAATGAAATCAGATTTCTTGATTTTAAAGTGGTCCAAAAGATATAATCTGGTTTGACTTTTCTATAAACTGATGCACAATACAAATTTGACAGCACATTTTTTCAGGGCCAAAAGAAATACAGCAATATGCACTTATATTTATGCTGAGATGTCCTGCCAAAGGATGATCATAGGCTAGATTCAAAATATAATGTGTGTACAGTTTAGACACAACAATTTAGGGGATTGTGTTCCACTTTGTCATCAATGTCACGATGAATCCACTTGCAAAATAATTACCACTTTCCTAAAATAAAAAATAAAAATCTCTTCTTGAGATATGCATGTCCGGACAATATCATGAAAGGGACGGTTGAATTAATTTTGAGACTACCTACCTAACTACCTACCTACCTATCTATCTCTGTCTCTATTAGGGGTATTTCATTTTGTTTCATTTTATAACTAAATTGGCATTGTAACTACTGCAATTACTGTTTTAACAGTACAAAATTAACATATTCATATAATTATTAACATAACATAATTAAAAAGAGTTCACTGATCACAATTCTGTACATAGTACCACTGCGATAGTATAATGTGTTTCCAATTAATAACTAAATCAGCTAAGATGATATATGAGATGAAATGTTGTGTTTGGCTTTAAAAAAGGTAGTCAAGTTGTGCCATAAAAAGTCATGTGTATTCATTTGGGATGGCATCTTTTTCTCCTTCTGTGTCTGCGGCTTGATGTGCTTTAAAAGTACCCCACAGAGCACTTCATGTGCCACAAAGGAAATGAAAGGAAAAGATGGTTGGTCTGAATTAGCTGTGTGTCTCCAGTGGTTGACCACTGTATAGCAGGCTAGGATTACAGTCTCAGTGGTAAGATTACAGTGAAATCTCAGAATGTCATACAAGAGAGGACCAAACAAGTATACGTTCAGTCTTACAATTATTTAGGGTTTTATACGTTTTATAAGCGTTTTATAGGCTTATTCAGCTTTTTATATGTCATAAAACATTAAAACCTGATTACGTATTCTTATTGTGTTGCATGGCATAATGTTGGACAGGTTTACTTAGTCAAAACAAACCTTTAATTGTAAAGCACGGTGGTCCTGTCAATGCAATATTAGAATAAACACTGAGCTACTAAAATTCCCCTTCTTCATTTGAACCCTGAGTGAGCTCTTCCAGACATGAAGAGTTACTAATCATCACCTGCTAAAGACAACACAAACACATTCTATAACTGTGTTAATCTGGATACAGATCTGTTCATGTGAAATATAAACAAATCATTATAGGCTCGAGGACACTGATGCCATGCAGATGCTCAGCTGGACAGCTGTGCGGTTGACCTGTTTCGGGTGAAATCTGTCAGTCAGATACAAAACTCTGGCCATATTGGCAGGTGGTCCTGGATTATAAAACAGGTCTGTTTCTTATTATTAACAGTAGACACACATATTGCTATTTTTTAAGTGTGTGTGTGTGTGTGTGTGTGTGTGTGTGTGTGTGTGTGTGTGTGTGTGTGTGTGTGTGTGTGTGTG
>JAOUQU010165937.1:0-14714 GCA_028566735.1 Ammoglanis amapaensis | reverse complement strand
AAAATGCAATTCATTGGTAACTTTCACTATTATGAGCTGTTTTTAGAACAGGCCCGCGGGCGACTCATGAGGTCCTCATGCGGGCACCACGTTGGTGACCCCTGATATAAGGAATAAAAAAATAGTTTACACTTTAAAAAATAGAGCCGTACATCGACGCGTTTGTAAGCACTACAGCGCCCCCTCGAGGCCTTATGAAGTTAATTTTGTGCGTCTGAGTAGTGGGAGTGTTTTCAACCAGATGACCAAGTTTCATGCCTGTAGGCCTTTACGGTTTAGTCTGCCTATAACGTTTAATGACAGAAAAAGAATAATTAAAGAGAATAATAATAATAATTAAAACAACAGGCCTAAAGACCGTTAATAATGATCACTGCACTCCGACATTAGATAGAAATTAGATTATATAATTATATACGGATCTCGTTGAAACACAATAATTAACGAACCGGTTTCTAGAAACAGCGCATTAGATGGGTACTTTTACCTACTTGAGAACTAAATCACCCCCCGTGTATCATGTTTAACAACCCCATCAACACGAATCAGATCAAGCGTCCAAGACAAAGCAGCGATCTCACCTATAAACCTGCTCCGATCGTCGGCCGGTTTATCGCGTCACCACAGTCGACGAGGTTATTTTGGTGTGCAGACGGAATTATCTGCTGCACGGTGTTTATTTCTTATCATTCGTAAAGTTGAAATAGCGAGAAAAACCATAAACACAACCAAGTGTGTGGAAGAAAAAAAAAAAAAACAAGCCGTCGTGGACGACTGACGTCACGGCGGTGTTACGCAGAAAATAGACGACGACAGATTCAGCGCCCTGACGAGTCGGACCGAGTGAAGATGTGAGTTTTTGTTATTTCTGTTTTATTTTGAATGAAATGTTCGACGGTTTAAATCGTTTACGTGCCTTATTTTGATTTATGTGTGCATGCGTGGTGCCAGTGGTTCGAGTGGGTCGCGTTTAATGCGGCTTAAGGGCTGTTCATTGTAAGTTAGCACGCTAGCTCGTGGCTAGCTGTTTAGCTAAGCTAGCTCGCTAACGGCTTTTTTTTAAAATCTCGGCTGCTCAAGCACGAAGTTTATTCCTAAGTAAATATTGTACTATTAACCTTACTAATTTTTTTATAAGGTTTATACAGTTTGTGTATCACAGATTAATTAAAAGTGGGTTCGTCGAGTTATAGTAGGAACCAATGCGGCGTCTGGGCCTTTCTGTGTGGAGTTTGCATGTTCTCCTTGTGTTTGTGGGTTTTGCTCTGGGTGCTCCAGTTTCCCCCAAAAGTCCTAAAACAGGTGAGGTGGGCTAGAGAAACAAAATCCGTGGATATGTTGTGTAATAAGAAGGGATGTAACGATTCGGCAAGAATCGATACGTATCGATTCAGTGATGATTCTTTGTAGATTCTACAGTCGCTTTAAACAGCAGTGTGCTGTATATTTTTGTAACAAAAACAAATGTATGTCTTTTTTTAAACAAGTATATTAAGTTACCAACAACTACCTGTACTTTAGAAATAGAGACATTGTTTAAATTAAAGTTAATAACATCTTTATTGATGTATGGTGGGCAGTGTGCATTGCTGGTCATGCGTGAACATGGTTTCTCTAATGACGCCGCTATTTCTTTTCTTGCAGGGCCCCATCACCTACTAAACGCAGAGAACGTTCTGAGGACAAACCTCGAGAGAAAGGTAAAGACAAAGACAAAGCTGTGGTGAAGGAAGGCGCCGAGAAGGACCGCGGCAGAGACAAAAACCGCAAACGACGCAGTAATTCCACCGGGAGCAGCAGCAGCAGGTCAGATCATACATCATATCTACATGATTCTTCCATGTACCAAACCGTTACTCGTTTTAAGGCACACTAGACAACTTTCTAGTTAATCTGTTTCATACTGGTGATTGCAATAACTATTATAGTGTGAATCAAAGTTCTCTTAGTTGCCCTTGTGGCCTGTTGGGCATAGATAGTCTTTATTGTCGTCGTGGTACAACAAAACTCTGAATAGAGCGCAGGAGAAAGAGCGTATTTGGATTTAGTTTTAATATGCCATTTATTTTATATCAGGTCACATTAAATATGTGTAGTGATATGGCAGAAATCTTGACATGCTATGTTTAAGCAATAGAACACGAGAGGGAGTGTGATTGGCTACGGTACTCGCCTTCGGCTCGTGCCTGCGACCGAATCACAGCCGTGATGTTATTTCGCGATAACACACGACCTCGAGTGTTCTATTGCTTAAATATCTTAAATGCGTTCTATTCTCGTTTATTTTATTTACATTCATTTTTTTAAACGATGTGCCGATAGGAATTTTTATAGTCGATATTGTTGATTGACGTCTAATCGTTTCAGCTCTGGTGTATGTTTCGTCGGCTGATGCCTTGAACCCTTGGGCATGGTCGAGAATGCCAATCCATCGCTTGAAGCCGACAGACTACTTACTGCGTCCAGAGAGAGAGAGAGAGAGAGAGAGAGAGAGAGAGGGAGAGATACACAAATTGAACATTAACAAGCAATGACTAAATGCACTGGTCAGATCAATTTAGGTCGTTTCGGTTGCTGTACAACCTGAACTCGATCTGGCAGTCCTGTAGAATGAATCTGTAGGCTGCTTTTTTTCCACATGCACTCGTTCACCTGTTTTGGAATTGTTGTAGTCTAGCATGTTTATCGGAGATAAACGGAAATCCGGAAGCAAAGGGTCGGGTGAGTTGTGCTGAAGCAGCACAGGCTGCGTCTAATAAGCCAACATGAATGTCCTGGTTAGTCGTGTTGCAGATTTTCTGTAGCGGTTGTATTTTAAACAGGAGTGTCGGTTCGGAGCTTATGAAAACCTTGCTTTACCAATAACTGTACAAGTAATGCCAGACTGCTGGTATTCTCTAATTGCCTTCAGTCTGTTAGTGTTGTGTAAATTGATCCAAACTGTACTGAGCAGTGCAACAGTTTGGAGAAGGACGATGCTAACCGCTGCCATGTCGTCTTACCCACAGGCCTTGCAGTAGGTCCGAGAGCTCGCTTCTCTGAGCTGGTTTGTCCCGGTGAGGCAGCTTCCCGTCAAGGTGCTCCTCGCTAGGCCTGCTTCAAAATGGATGAACTGCTGAATCCTGAACTCAGGTAAGCCACTGTAACCAAGCAACCAATTGTTCACACAGGATTGTGATTCACACAGTCACGATTGACGTCGAGCGGAACCAATCCATCTGCAGATCTTACTGCCTGATCTAATGGGCACATCTGTTCACCAGCTTCTGGGTGGCGTTAAGCAGCCTTGACATGTTGAGTGTTTAGCGGTCCACTTAATATGGAATCACTTAATATGGAATCAACAGTATCAAACATCAACCGATTTTCTATCCACCAGTTTTTTGTGATGCACATTAAAAAACTTAGATGGATGAAGCTCAGAATTCGAAAGAAGACTTAAATATTTACGGCATTTAGGGCCTCGGGATAGAACCGGCAAATGTTCCGTTCACAAGCCCAGATTTTTAATCACCTGGCCTTGGCGACAGAGCACGAGTTGGCCGGGCTGGATGTGGGCGAGACTGGATGTTCCCTTGTTCTCTGCTCTAGTGCAAAATGTTTTAAATGAAATTTGGTGCGTCAGAAGTCGTCATGTGGTTATTATACTGTTATTATTTTTAAAATTAGTAAGTGGCAATCTTAAATCTTTTTGATATTGACAGTGTCTAAAGTGCAGTTTTGTATAACTGACATTTAATGATGCGCTGATGCATTTTGTGCTTGTTATTAGTCGACCATTCTTACAACATTAAATGTCTCTTTTTTTTTTTACTGATTTTGTTTTTTTACTGATGTTTGCGATTGAAATATTACTCGATCCATTTCAAACTATCTGTTGGTCTCAACTGCTTTGGCTCAGTTGTTCTCCTCGCAGCAAGAAAGCCCCGGATTCGATCCTCATGTCTGATGGTCCGAGTCTTTGTCATTGTATGTCGTTTCTGATTGCGTCCAGTTTCCTCCCACAGTTTAAAAAACGTACTTGAGTGTTTATTGGAGATACAAAATGGTTCGTGACTTCGTGTGTAAGACATCCTTTTAAATCAAATAAATTGCTTTGACTACTCGTGCATCTGCACAGAGAGACAACAAATCCAGATGTGCACATTGAAAAAAAGGATTCGACGACAAGGTCATGCAGACTAAAAAAAGACAGCAGCATGACCCAGATCTTTTGCTTGGCAGCAGTAGATGGTTTGTAATTAGCTAAATGTTTTGTGCTTGCTGGTTATCACATGAATATAGTAGTAATACAGTAATAATTGTATTAATTACAATTTTACTAATTGGAATCAATTTTGCTTTTTTCCCTCCTCCTCTGTTTGCTGCTCATCTATTACTTTAGGGAAAAGGCATCTGATGGTTCGGTAAGCACTTGTTTATGTTTATTCACTGTATCTCTGCCACCAAATAACCTTGTACGTTCATTTAGATATTGCTTACGTACACTAGTGTTAAAGTTTTAGGCACATGTGACAACTCTGAATGATGAAGCTGGTCACCTAGGTACTGCGTGATTGTTTACTGGAGTAACATGATTATACAAATAACATATTATTTTCTTTCATTATATTGTAGTATTTCTTATAGTTAGTTTATTACAACAGCTGGTTTAATTAGTGAGTTTTTTTACCTGGTGACCCTGACTGGAGGCGTATAATAATACGATTAGTACACAAAACATCAAAGTGAGGATTTTGTTAAGTTCATTTGTATTAATGTGATCTGTAGTTTTAACAAGCTCTTATTGCTGTGAGCAATAGTTTTAATTTACGTCCAGGTGCCTAAAACTTCTGCACAGTTATTGTGTTCTTTGCCGTCTCTGATTTTGTGTACTGTTCTGTCTATTATCAGATTAAAGTTGAGAACAGCTCACAGCCAATAATATTTAAAGGCCTGGCTCCCAGAATCATTTTGTCGAACCATTTTCGAGCCCAGGGAAACAAGTCAAATGTGAACCTTGCAGAAAAAGGCAGACAAAAGGTCTCATTCAGCTTCAACCAGACTAAGAAGCCGCTCCAGAACTTCTTCCTCCCCACAAGTCCAGAGAAAGCTGTGCCCGACGTTCCTCCTTCAGTGAAATTAGGGATTTCTTCTCCTCCAAATTCATCATGGCAAGGTGCTGAATCAAATACCGAGCCAGTCGATGGCCCTCCAGTGACTACGGTCACGCCAGAGTCCCAGCCAACACAGATTCCAGTATCCCTTCCACCCAAACCGAAACCGGACCTTGGCAAGGTGCATTTTAAAAAGCAGCTTTTAAGTTTGTCGGATCAGGAAGAGGCTTCTCCAGTTACTGCCGGTTCAGAAGAGACCCTCACAGAGGCGGATACCTTAATAAGCTCTGTAACAATACATGGAAATGAAAACTCTCAGAGTGACTTATGCCAAACTGCTGTTCCTGAAAGTCCTGAAAAAACGACCTTGGAGGAAAGTGCTGAGCAGAAAATTGACACTTGCCTTAAGGGACCAACTGATTCCTCCCATATTGGGAAAGAATATAAAGATTGCTCTGGTATTTCTGAGCCTGATGAAAACAAAACTACTCAAAACCAGCCAGACAGCACCCAGGCTGGTGCCGAGGACGATGGGAATACTGTGCTGACATCTTCAAGTCAAAAGTCCAGTGACTCCAAGAATGTGTTGAAGTCCGACAGTCAAAGTGCAGCTGTTAAAAAATCATCCACCTCCAAACCAGACGTTTCGGAGAAATCTAGGTCCGATCGAAAAGAAGAAAGAGATGAAAAGGGCTCTGGGCGGAGTAAAAACGACAGAGATTCTAGGAACACATCTTCATGGTCTTCTCGTTCTGACCGAAGGAGAACCAGGAGTCGCTCGCGATCCAGATCACGAAGTTCTCGAACTAGTTCTTCCTACTCCAGATCTGAAAGAGCAAGAAACGAACGACAATCCAGGTCAGATAGGTCACATTATCACGATTCCGAAAGGAGATGTCACAGGAGCTCTCGTGAACGGAGGAGATCACGTGAACGGGGCGATCATAGATCTCGGGACAGTTCAGACTCGGAAGAGGATCTCAAGAAGCACAGGACTAGAGGCAACGATTCAAGCAGGTCTTCAACGTACTCTAGCTCACGTAGAGATTTTAATTCGTCCTCTCACTCAAAATCTTACCGAGATCCAAAGTCCACAGTTTCTTCCGAGTCAGACAAAAGAACACTTTATGTAAGATCTGGAAGGAGCGGCGACTCGGAACCCAGTAAAAGGAGCTCCTCGGAACCTGAAGCCGCTCAGAAGAGGTCCAGCACATATTTGAAATCAACGGAGTCGCATAGAACGTCCAATCAAGATAACTCGTCACGGTCTGAGAGAACACTTCATCGGACTAGTGTCAGCTCGGATTCTGATGAGGAGCACAGAAATAAATCTCATCCTCAGAGTTCAGACAAGTCTTCTCGGACGCCAACTAAAAAAGCACTCGTTTCGGAGGGCACGTCTTTAACTAACGTAGCTAAAACCGAGGAAGAAATAGTAGCCAATTTCAGTAGTAATGCAAAGCTAACACCTTTTGGTTGTGACAAACCAGTGCTTAAAGAAAACGAGAACAAAACAGACGTTCTTTCGTTGCACGATAGCAGTACGTTAAAACTAACAAATCATTCTTCCCCACAAAGGCAGCAAGATAACTTGAAGGACGCTCTGAACAGTCCAAAAACTGAGTTCCAAGATATAAAACATGAAACTGACGGTACAAAGTGTTTAACTATTCCTGATGTTGACATCAGTCACGTATCGGTCATAGAAAGCAATCAACACGGAAAACTGACAGCTTGTGTAGTTCAAAATCCAATTCGATTGTTGGAAGAGTCCGAGAGCAAAAGTTTTGCTCCTTCTAGCTTGAAGGAGTCATCTTGTCCGGTCTCCTTTTCCAGTAAGAATTCATCAATCTCGCTGACCGACACTCTTTCTGTGAAAGAAGTTCCACCCAGTGGTTGCATGAAATCAAACACTAAATTTGTTTCTCAACTGTTTCTTAGTAATGAAGTCAGTGAAAGGCCTACGATTTCAAATGTCGAAACTTTGCATGTAGTCTCTGAGCAGAGGATCAATCCTGTCCAGTTAAAAAGGGAGGGCCGGGTTACAAGAAGATCACGCTGGGACATTGTTGGCCAAGAGCCTTCAGAAAGTCAAAGCCCCCAGATGACAAACCAAGATCCTGTCTCGGTCAGAACTGTCATTCCGGTTAAGAACTTAGAATTTAATGATGAGATGAATCTGAAGGAACGGGAGTCTGTTACGGACCTCTCAGAGGGGGTTGACTTGCTAGACAATGAAACCACCGATTCATTAAAAGAAACGAAAGGTGTTGTACCCTCAACTCATACATGTCATGAAGGTAACGACTTCCCTGCCTGTCAGGCTGTTGAAGGACCTATTAAACAAAATTGCTTTTATGATGCTTCTGTTCTGAAAGATCAAAAACATCCCAGTTACAATTTATTAAATGATGCCGACCGAGCTAAACCTGAAGAAAGAGATCACAGTGAAGAAAGTGAATCAGATGACTCCGAATCAGATTCGGATGATGACCACGAATCTTTAAAGCGACTACATTCGGTCGTAGTTGTGCCTCAAAAATCTACCCTTAGCCTAGAAACGTCGGACCATCCCACACAGTCGACATCAACACACACGTCTGGGCACTTATTCCCTCAAGATGAGTCAAGTAAAGGTCTTCACAGGGACGTCTCCGTTCATATCAACACTCAAACCAAGTCGGATGAATCTCTTGCTGGTGGCTGCAAGTCTGCCGCATCAGATTCGTTTTCAGTGCCGCTCCCCTACCAATCCCAGAGCAACACGGTTGACAGCACGAGTCACTCCGATCCGAGCAGTTTACAGGGTCAAGAAAACAGGAGCTCCACCGTTCAAGAGGCTCCGAAGGTCAGCGCCTTGAATGACCAAGCTTTTGAGTTACGCCACAACCAGTACCACCATAAACCAGACAGCTGGCATGAACGGAAAGGACAACAGAACACCCCGAGTGGCCCAGAAGATTACAGGACACAGAATGGATTTAATGTAGTTGCTGACTTTACTCAAGCGGAGCAACCAAGCAGCACATTTCAACAACCAGACAGCAGTCATAACATCCAACCGCTATTTCAGACTGAAAGTGGGTTTATCGGACAAGGTGTCGCGTACTGGCATCGGACAACTACCTCCGATGAATGTAGACCAACATTCAACAACAGCCACTTGTCCTCTCAGTATCACGACTCGGCTGTCCAGATTCATCCCGACTCCATGACCAACGACAGTGAAGAAGACCATCACGGAAAAGCGCTCCGTCTTGGTGGAGCTGTTCTACCAACCGCGGAACTTCCGGCCTCGTCAACATTCGTTCAAGCCCATGAAATAAGCAGCAACTGTAGCTTCGTGACTGCCACTACAGAGAGTAAAATCTCATCCCAACCTTCTAGAGAAGATCATCTAAAGGCTTATAGATGTAGAGGCCCACCTAAGAAAAGACGACCGGAGCTGGAGTCGGAATCGGACAATGAAGCTGAGGCAGGTCTTGCTTCCAAGAGAGTACGACCGGAACAAGAAAGCGTTCGACGACCAACGCTCAGTCTGAAAGATTTCTCCGATGCCGCTGTGTGGAGGGATAAATCTAAGCAGAAAACCATGCCGCCATACTTTGATCTCATCGAAGAAAATCTTTATCTGAGTAAACGGTAAGTGACTCCACTAAAGCTCTTCTTTTGGCTGTGAATGTTTTACAACCAACACTCATATACATACATAAATACAGAAAGAGAGAGAGAGTTAGAGAGAGGGAGACAGTGTGAGAGAGTTTGAGAGCGAGAGAGTGTTTGAATGAGTTAGAGAGAGTTTGAGAGACCGAGAGAGTTTGAGAGAGCGAGAGAGTTTGAGAGAGCGAGAGAGTTTGAGAGAGCGAGAGAGTTTGAGAGCGAGAGAGAGTTTGAGAGCGAGAGAGTTAGAGAGAGAGAGAGCGTTTGAGAGCGAGAGAGGGTGCTTTTCTATCCACCAATTTTGAAAATGTGCATTAAAAACGTAGTGCATTAAAATCTTTGTTGAGGCTGTATGCACTGCTAGGTAATTCACCACTAGAGGGCGTCGAGTTTCTGAGGGTTCTGTCATGTTTGTGTTTACCTTCGGCTTTTCGCGACCAGTGAGAAAGATCTTTGTTGTCCATTTTTGCTGATCGATGTTGAACAACTGTTGTATCAAACTAAATAAATTAAAACAAGACATAAACATCAAGGCACTGTGCGGAGCGAGTACTTTAACTACAAGCATGTGCACTCGATTGTTTTGATGGCTATAGTGCTCCCCCTTGTGGTCTCTGTTGCTACACTTTGTTGTCTGTGTTCTACATAGATAGAAAATGTTAGAGGTGCACGTCGGACGGACTTCAGGCTTTTTTATTTATCCAACAATGCAACAACAATGCATTGTTTTTGTGCAACCCAGCACATAGAGTCAAGACTTCCAATTAACAAAGCAACGCCAAGTTTAGACTCTCGGCGTGGGTGTGCCAGCTGAAAATCTCGCTCCTCCACCTGGCCATTTTGTTTTGGAACTTTAGGGAACAATGAAATGTAATAAATATTTTACCCTCTAACCCAAGTCCTCCCTCCTCTCCAAATACAGCAAGAAGAACAAGTCTCATCGGGACATCAAGCGGATGCAGTGTGAATGTGCGGTGCTGTCGAGGGAGGAGCGATCTCAGGGAGTGATGGCTTGTGGGGAAGATTGTTTAAATCGTCTGCTGATGATCGAGTGGTATGATAACTAACGCTTCGATCTGTTTATAATTTAAAGAAATCATTTCTGACCCTACTGGTGGTTCGTTCCACACAGCTTCCATTCACGCTATATTTTTTTTGGACTGATCTTTTAGCTCCTCGCGGTGCTTAAACGGAGGATATTGTTCCAACCGGCGCTTCCAGATGAAGCAACATGCAGACTTTGAAGTAATCCTAACTGAAAGCAAAGGCTGGGGTTTGCGTGCCGCCAGAGACTTGCCACCGTAAGAACCCCTCTGATCAGATCACGTCGTACAAGAACGTTTATTATTCGTTGTCGTGGAGTAAAATTGTGATTGCTGATCATTTTTCATTTTTCAGGAACACGTTTGTGCTGGAGTATTGCGGTGAGGTTCTGGATCACCGAGAGTTTAAATCCCGGGTGAAGGAGTACGCTCGCAGTAAGAACATCCATTACTACTTCATGGCATTGAAGAACAACGAGGTGAACGTCTTTCATGCACTTAATAGTGACATCATAATCCTTCTTACTAATGGATTTATTCTTCTGGATTAATGACGTTTCTGTTCCTGTGTTGATGGGTTTTATTCCCAGATCATCGATGCCACGCTGAAGGGTAACTGTTCACGGTTCATGAACCACAGCTGCGAACCTAACTGTGAAACTCAAAAGGTCAGTGCTTTACATCCGTACTTTGTACTGTTGTCTTATTGGAAATGCACACGTTGCTGATTTCCCAGGTTCTTTCATGGCGTAACTGGCCTCGAGTCTGCTAGGGTGGGAAAGAATCCGGCCTTTGTAAGGACCCTGATTACACAGAAGTGTGGAAGGCAAGGAGATTTGGGCCAAGCATCAATGCCCAGTTTTCTGTTTTAGTTTTTTTCTAACGTAAATTACATTTTTACAAATAAATAATACGATCAAAGCTGTCCTAGGATACAGGAAGAGGTCTTGTGCTGCTTGTACAGCCTCATTACACTCATGAAGTCACTTTGGATAATGGCGTCTGCTTAATGCTGTAACTATAAAAGTAACACCAGATCATCATACACAAGTTTAAGGGCCTGTGACTAACCTGAGGCTACTTCTTGTACTCCTTGATCGTATACTGAATGCCGTTCCTACATGTTTGACTACTGTGCCACATCTCTGCTGAACCAATTCAAGAAACGAGATGCCTTAATGTCACATCTATGTACGTACAAGACATATAAGACGCGGAAAATTCGTTCCTCTCCTATTGGGAGAGAGACCGCTGCGAATTTCACGCACAAGTCAGAAGAAAAGTAACACACCACGGAGAAGTTCGGTTAAAAAAAACAGCTTACCAGTGGTTGTTGTTTTAATTCTACTGTCTCTTCTGGTTTGTAGTGGACAGTGAACGGTCAGCTTCGAGTTGGTTTCTTTACAACCAAAACTGTAACGGCTGGAACTGAACTCACCTTCGATTACCAGTTTCAAAGATACGGGTAAGCCGTCTTCATCACCGTTCCGCCGTCCCGGTCGTACTGCACGGCGTCTGTCATCAGTCATACTCACAGTTTTAGAAGCATTTTGCTCGGGCTCGCGTTTAAATGTTTTATTCATCCTTGACTTTATCGTCTTCCAGAAAAGAGGCGCAGAAGTGCTTCTGTGGGGCGCCGAGCTGCCGGGGCTTTCTAGGTGGAGAGAATCGCGTGAGTGTTCGAGCAGCGGTGGGGAAGAAGCAGAAGGATCGATCTCGGAAGAAGGAAACCGTCAGCGCACTGACCACGGTAAGTTTGCTAAGATGAGTAGCAGAAAGAGGATAAAGTAACCAATTATGTTTGCTTACAGTGATTCAAGTCGATTTTACATCCTGAATTTTCAAATATTCTTATAAGAATTGTCATTCGCTTCAAATTAAATTCATTACGTAATAAGTACTATGAAAAGTTGTCTTGTTTTTTAGACAGATTGTACTATTTATAACTAAATTAAATATTTATAAGACTTATAACCATGGTGTTGGGTGTACGTATTTATGCACAACAGCATCTTTATTAACATAAAAAAACAAATGAAAGAAATATAGATCAACTTACAACAAAGAAAAAACTTTATTAAAATTGTTTTAGTAACAGAAACTGATAAGAACAGGAAATGTTTAATATTTTCTGTAACAGAAAAGATTTAAAGTGCATCAAAATCCTTGCAAAAAATATATTAAGTACTTATTTTAACTATTAACATTTTAACCGAATAATTTAGTCCTTTTCAAATAGTTAAATACTTAAAAATAAAATGAAACGCTTTATTGAGCGCGACACTTCCTCCTACTGTAGTTGATGCACAGTTACCACCACCCCCTACCCCCCAGTAGTGCCTCACTGTTTGAGACGGACTGAAGTAGAGTGAAGTTGATTTTGGTCTCGTACCTGGGACATGTTAATTGCTCTGAGACCTCCGGTGAATTAGCTAGCTGCTCGGCTTGTGTACGGTGACAGTGTGGACACGGTCATGCAAGTCTGAGCAGCACAAATAAAACTTTAACACATTTTCAAATGGATTTTCGGGAACTTGGAATCGATTGGAATGATCCAGGACAAGGAATCGATGATTTTGCAGCACCCGTTTTAGTACTTAAACCCAGGCTTTATTCTTGTTCTGTAAGGTCGATCCTTTACTGTTGCTAATGATCGCTCCAACTACGAAAAATACGTCCATTAATTCCACATTTACTCCATAAATAATGCAGATTGATAATGTCATGACGACTTTTGTCTTCCTTCGTATTGAGCTCAAGTTCATAATTCATGTGAAGCGACGCGTGACGGCTACAGAAACAAAGTAGCTGCTGTAAACGTTTCTTTTTAAATGGTGTGTGGCTGAAGTCCGGAGCTGAACGAGCTCGTTTAGGGACCTTTCCAGACCTGTGCGGAGGGTGTGTGGTGTTGTCCTGGTGCTCTAGGTGGCACCCAGTTATCCAGCCAAGCTGAGATTCGAGCCGGACTGATTCAGCTACATCATCAAAAACGAGAATGTTTGCCAATTCTATTGGTTTCTAAAGTTGCCGTTTACGTTTATTTTGCAGGTGGACGAGGAACTGGAGGCTCTGCTGGAGAACGGTGACGGTCTGAGTGATGAGAAACAGGTGATTTCGCTCTGTAGGCTGATGGTGCGGGTGGAGACCCTGGAGCAGAGGTTTACTTGCGTGAAACTCATCCAGGTATTTAAAGAGCGTCGTTACTGTTTCGTGTGATTTAAAACTTTACGGATTTTAAACACACACACACAAACTTTATACGTAGTTGCTGACGTGTGTTTCGTAATTTTTGTAGGACACACAGAATCCTTCGTGCCTCAAGCAGTTTTTGGATCACCAGGGTCTCTCTTTGTTGTGGATGTTCATGGTCGATCTGACGGACGCCAAAAGCAGCTCTGTTAACAACATCAAACTGCAGATGGAGGTCATTTATGTCCCAATGTTTTGTACTTAAGGTTCAGCTGTATTTGTTAATAATTAATGAATGCTGTCAAACTTTTGCATTGGTTATGTATGAACTAGCTGAACAGACTTTGTCATGCACGCTTTGAACTTACAAGCGCAAGTAGACCCCAAGAGGGGCCGAGAAAGACATCCATTAACTAATTTGTCCTGTACATCGAATATCATTATATGTGAACTTAACACTGTGTGTGTATCCATGTGTTGAGTCCCGTTTTTGTCCTGGTGTGTACTGTGCAGATTATGAAGGCGTTGGCTGTGCTGCCCATCTCCACCAAGAACATGTTGGAAGAGAGTCGAGTTCTGCAGTACATCCAACGCTGGGCTCAGAGCCGGCCGCTCGGCCAGCCCGCGGAGCAGGACGGCTACTCCAGCGGGAGCACGTCCCGCGCCCACACTCCTCTCAACACCCCCGAAGGCCCCCCAACTCGGATCACCCAAGACCTCGACGGAGACACCCCGAAACGAGCCGTCTACCGCAGGCTCAAAATCATCAGCGAGAACAGTCTGGATAGCGCCCTGTCAGACGCCAGCAAGGTCTCCGATAGCAAAGAGGAAGAAGAGGAGGAAGAGGAGGACGCGGAAGAGGAAACCACACAGACGGAAGGCAAAGAGCTCGTCTCACAAAATAAAGATGCCGCTGAGGAAATCGCCGAGATTTCCGATCAGACCACGGAACAGGAAGCTTCCGATGCTGTGCCGAGCAGCCAGGGGGCGCCGGTGTCGACGGAAGAGAAATCAAATGAGCCGGAATCTCGGGTCGATCCGCTCGGCACACCCGACGAGGATCAATCCGAGAAGGATGAAACCGAGTCTGCAGAGCTAGCGGACACGCCCGCCGTCGATCAACCTGATGCCTCCCGTGTCGATGTTAATGATGATGTTGGTGTAACCGAGCAACCTCGTGCTGTAGAGACTCCCGCTACTGAATCACACACTGGTGATGAGCCTTCGGGTACAGAAACACAAATGGACGGCATTTCCGTCACGGTCAGTGTGTCTTCAGACGCCTCCGAGACCAACCCGGAGGCTTCAGAACCTCCAGTATCGGATTTTTCAGCTCTCCAAACGGAAAACGCTCCTGCTAGTTCTGAAATCGTGGCTACAGAGCAAACCGCCCAGATGGGTGCTGTTACTTTAGAGAACAGTAGTTCGGTTCCTGCTCCTGGCTCGTTAGATGCACTGCCTCTGGGAGTGGTGGCTCCTCCGGACGGGACCGGATTAGGAACGCCGTCCCAGGATGATGAGGAAGCCGTGTCGGACGTGGAAAGTGAGAGGAGTCAGGAGCCTCAGGTCGGAGCCGCTGACATCAGTGAGATGGCCGCGCGTCTCCTCGACGGCTGGAAAGATCTAAAGGTTCGATTTCCTGTCTTTAGTAGTGGTGGGACTCGATTAAAAATTTTAATCGAGTTAATTACAGGGTCTGTAATTAATTAATCGCAAATTAATCGCA
>JAOUQU010165833.1:0-14715 GCA_028566735.1 Ammoglanis amapaensis | reverse complement strand
GTGTGTGTGTGTGTGTGTGTGTGTGTGTGTGTGTGTGTGTGTGTGTGTGTGTGTGTGTGTGTGTGTGTGTTCAGACAGACATAATGATGACTGGGAGAGTGTGAAGCAAAGAAATTCAACAGATAACTCGCAGGCACAGCCGTGTGAGCTGAGAGAAGAGGAAGATGAGGATCTAGAGAGTGACATAACATATGGAGAAGTGCAGCAGAGATTGGATCATTTACAGGAGCATCTGAACAGGTCTCAAGGGCTCGACCCATTTACACATTTAGCACCTCATGTATTGAAATATACCAAGTATGTATTTAGTGACGTCTGAAATAATTAAAACATTCATATGTAAAGCATTTTTCTGTTCTGTCAGTACGCTGCAGGCTGTAATGCCTGCTGAAAGTATTTTACTTGGTTATAAAATTACAGATTCATTTGTAATCTTCTGTTCTATATAAGGTTTGCATTTCAACTAAGGAATTGGTATTTTGGAATATTTAAATGAGCAATATTTTACTTTTTGACTAATAAAACCTGTTTCTTCAGTGTGATGCTGCTCCATAATGTCTGGTGTAAATGCCTAAAATAAAACTTCGAATTATTGCTTCTAATTAATAATTGAAGCAATAAAGATCACATAATGATCAGGACTTTGCATAGACAAATGAAAGTTAAACTTTACAAACAAATACTCCAAATTTAAATGTTAAATGGATCTGGTTTAATGGATCATTTGTTAATGCGGGAATTTTTTGGGGAATTTTGACATTTAAAAGTCAAATTCTAGCAACAAAGATAAAAAAAGAATTTGGTATCAGTGGAAAGTGCAACTTTGCCCTGCTGGTTAGAAAACCGAACTCGTCATTGGAAGATTGCCGGTTTGATTTCTGAGAGTTGACAGGTCATGACCGAAATGCCCTAAACACTCACTGTGCCCCTAGGAACAGGACGAGGGCTGCCCACTACTGCCCCCTATTCTGTGTTCACTATGCACATATTTAGTTAAATGCAAATGAATACTTTAGCTATGTGAAAAAGCATAGAAGTTAAATAGTATACTAAATTCTATTTGCATGTTAATTTTAGAACAAACATTCTGGTATAGCTAGAAAAACAAGTACGGCTTTTTTAGCCTGATGTTGGAGGCAACTTTTAAGGGAGCTATATTTGTCTATATTATATATGATATTCAAAACAGCACATTTTAAACAGAACTGAACATTTGAATAGAACTAATGTCTACTAAAAGCTACATTATTAACCATCTAATCATACCTTCAAGTTTGCTGTTGGATGCACTGTATCGGCTGAATGTCAGATAAATGCTCCTTTTAACATCTGTAAAGGTCAAAAACTTCAACATGCTTTCACAAAGAAGTCGATCTCTCTTATTTTTATGTTTGGCCCTTAAAATTTCATATTTTTACATTCTCACCTACACACTTATTGTACTTGCACACTTATTATATTCACATTTCAACACATTACATCAATTTACTGAAACATAATGAATGCTCACATAGATACATGTAAAACCCTGACTCAGACAGTGCATAATCTCTCTCTCTCTCTCTCTCTCTCTCTCTCTCTCTCTCACGCGCGCGCGCACACACACACACACAGTTAAACTCATTTACACTCGCAGACAGCCGTCTATGCCGACTAACAGCAGGTGGTATTTTTAGCTGAGAGAAAAAAAGACATCAGGGTGGAGAAATCCTTCAGCAGCTGAGCTTCATGTCTCGGATCTCCATTAGAGTCCCAGACCACCATAATTCCTTTTTGTCTTGCTCTCTCTGTCTCTCTCTTCCGCTCTCTTTCATGATTATTCTCCCTTTTTGCATTTATTTTTACGGCTGTGTAAACATTGCATGGCCTATTACAAATAATGTGGTTAGACCCTAGGGAAAAGATGCACACACTCACACTAACAAGCACAAAATGATACTTGTAGTTAAATGTCGTGATTTCTCTGTAGCATGCATCATACAACATGCCTCAAAAGGACCTTATCACATGAAAAGGATCATGGAGTGCACTTTATTATTTTAACTGCTATTCCAGTCATGTTAAACAGAAGAAGTTGACACAACAGCATAGAAGTTAATGGTGTAGTAATGAAGAGATGACTCCTCAGTCTTGGGCATGTTTGGTCTGTGCAGTAGTGGGCTACCATCTAAGGTTTTATATGGTTAGACTGGTCTGGACCAGGAACTTTGAACCATAAACACTGATTTTGTTACAGGTTTTACCTGTCATCTTACTTAAGACCAATTTATACAATGTCATACACCCGTATTATATATGTTGTGATATTTATCGCTTTTTTGTGGGTTTTTTTTTTCAGACTGGAGTCTCAAATGACGTCAGATATCAAGGCAATACTGTGCTTACTGCAACGACAGTCATCCACACAACCCCCTACATACAGCGCTGTCACTGCAGGCCAAGATTACAAGAAATCAGCCCTTAGAACTGTAGCCAGCACCAGCCAAAGGCCAACTACTCCACTTGCTCCCGAGGTAACCCAAAAATCACAGAACTCTTTCTAATATCAAACATTAGCATGCAAAAAGGAAATGTTTCTAGACACTAATGATAAGGCAAGGATATGACAACTGTAATCACTATTCATGTCACATCACTAACTATCATCATGGTTCAACATGCAATGGTTGGCTGCCCAAATGGGTCGGATTTCTTCCAATGACTTCATCTCTTGTTGCTTGTAGGCTAGGCTGTAGCCTAGTGGTTATGGTTAGTAATCCAAAAGTCACCGGGTCCAAATGGACCTTGAGCATGGCCTTTAACCCTTATGGCTCAGCCTGTATAGAAACTGTTTTGTAAGTCACTTTTTATAAAGTGCTGCTGGAGATGCAAGGGCTGTTTATGATGTCTTACAAAACTTTTGACCAGCATAAAATTAGTATCTTTTAATTACATTTTATGGCTAATCATCTGATATCTGGCTGGACTTCATGTGGTTAAGTTTTCTGTTCCAAACATTTTGCTCAGTGGTCATCATCCATACAGTTTTTAAATGCACTTGATCTCAAAAGCCTGCTTGAGTATTTCTGTCATTATTCAGGCTTCACGTCCATTTGTGGCATTTTGAACTTTTTATGCAATCAGTCTTACTTGGAGATTGAGTTGGTTAGCACAGTGAACCCAAATTACACGTTTGTAAAAAGGGTATCTTTAAATGTTAATTACATTTTGCAGACAGCTTTATCCAATTGACTTACAACCGAACAACATTCTGAGCAGTTGAGGGTCTTGCTCACGAGCCCAACAGTGGCAAATTGGTGAAAGTGGGGGCTTGAACCACTGACCTGCTGTGCTCTAACCTAGTGTCTGAAAGTTTGTGGACAATTTCACAAGTACAGTGATATCTCAAAAAGCATGGACACTGTTAGAGCTCCTGTGGCTTTAGAATGTCTAAACAAACTGACTAAGTAAACATTTTTTTCACTACTTATTATCAAGCTGAACATAAGTTGATTTTAATATTTTATACTTTTCAGCAGGATGAGGAGACTCAGCCTTATATATCCACATCAAATCAGACTGTTGTCTTCAGACACCAAAATTCTAAATCACTTCTTCCAATCCCCGTCTTCTCTCCCACTGAAGCGCCCGTCAGTAGTACTGTAGCTGCAGGACTCCAAAGACCTCTGTCTGACCCTGGACTTCCAAGTAGTAGCACAGACTCTCATCCATGACTATAATGATGTTACTTTCAAGGACTTTCTGTAAGAAAAATAATCAAGGCCAGGAAAAACTTGAATTCTGAAGGTCTATTCCTTGGAGCTACAACTTCTTCTGTTTGGGTGAAACTTGAATATTCTGTTTGTTTGTTTGTTGTTGTTTTTATCAGAGTCACATACCTTGATGTCTCTGACCATCTCGGTAGCTTTTCCTCCATGCTGGGCTGCTGGAAGTAAATCAGTAACCTCCTTTAAGGACTCAGGGTCTGGTTTGTAACCACATTACAAAATACATAGTGTTGGGTGATGTCACATCTTCATTCTATGAGCCTTCTTTTTAATCTTTCGATTTTACTACTGTTAATTGTTATAACAATTCTACACATCGCTGGGAAATTTGACAGATTTGTGGCTGCCAGTAGCACCGGGGCTCAAATAAGGAGTATGCAGGATCTGTGGCCTACAAAGGGCTGCCACTGGTAAATACAGATTATTGTGGTTGGTAGTCACACACTAGTCCTAATCCAAATTTATTGACTGAGTTTCAAAAATATCATTAATTAGTCTTTAGTAGAACTGAATTGCATTAAATATCAATAAACATATAAAAGTATTACTGACATGTTTCGTTCTATTATTAGTAAATGTCACATTTTGTGTAAGCCCAATCGTACATTTGTCTATAATAAAAGCATTGCTCTCAAGTGTCATACAGTCATCCATTAGGGTTGATGGAATGGCACTAGGTATCGATCATAAATGAAAATAATTTTAAAGTTTTTACTCAGGAAATTAGTAGTGGTCAGTTATAGTAAACATACAATTTTCGATCCTTTTATAATTACAAAAATTGTATAAATGAAAGTGGGAGAAATTATTATTTCTTGCCTCCTAGTTATCAAATGTGGTGTGTATATATACACGGCATACGACCACAACACATTACATTTTTCATTACGAACATTTATTACTGAACCAAATTGCCCTTTTTTTTCTTCCAATATTTGCTGTCTTTTTTGTAATACATGACCTAGGCCAGAGTGCCAGTGGCACCGCTGTACAGCTTGGGTCATAATGATTAGTGGCTAGGTTTTTGGGGCTAGTTGGACTAAGTGCAAACCCAACCAGGATGAAGCTGAAATATGTGTGATAATTAAGAGGTACACAATAAACAAGTGTGTGCATCTACCAACTTTTAAAGGCTTCCACAACAGACCTTATTGCACCCCTGAGTAACACTATGGTATACTGTAATTAGTGTATCATTATTTTGGTAATGAACAGCACTACTGTTAGTTTCAAACTTCAACAGCCCTATTTATAGTGCTATATATTAAAACAGCTTTCTCCACATATCAATCTAAATAAATCAAGCAGACCTGACATTTTAGGGCAATGTATGTATGTTAAGCATTTATAACATGTACTTACCATATACGTTACAATTCATTCCAGTTTTAAAGCTCAAGCAGCATGTGGTAAACCTGTTGGTAGAAAAGTGCATGAAAGCATTATTCGTTGCATGTTTCCTGCAACATATTAGAATGTGACTATGATTATTGTATGCTGTACCAAATTAGTACATTTTATTAGTTAAATTTTTTGCACATGAATCTGGCTTTCGAAGGTCAGGAACTATTTGGACGACCAAAGTTTTGGCACTACTCATGTAGCTATACATATTTATATGCACGTGCACACACACACAATGTGAATGTCTATTTAATTTCTAAAGCAACAGTCACTTTGTTTTCTGAACTAGAATAATGACAAATAATGATTTGTAGCTTCCACTGAAAAATGAAGGCAGCAATAAAATTATTTATTTATTTATTTATGTTTTTATTTATTATTTTCACTTTGTATGTATATGCTTCATCAACTTAAATCAACATAATCTTGCTTAGTTATACTAAAGCATGTTTTAGTTGTCTGCACTACATTTCATATACTTTCTTATGTTTTGTCCATCTTCGGAAGCATAGCTACTGAAATCCGAATTCCTTCCGTGTCAAGAACCTAAAAACAATCCAGATATATCTCCAATCCATCAAAAAGCAGACACGTATTAGTCACTCCAGTTGGCCTGACAGCATATCTTTGGACTTGTAGTACCTGGTGGAAAACCATTTGAACATGGGGAGAACATGCAAGTCCTAACATTAGGGACCCAAATTCAGCCATGTCTTGCTGTGAGGCGATTGCATTACCCAATATGCCACTGTGTAGCTAATAATATGTGTGGACAAAATATCAGGACCAACCTACTTACACAGTTTGGTCATAATGTACATGTTAAATTAGAGAACCTTAAAAATGTTATGTAAAGACAAAACATGGAGAAAGATTGAGATAAACGAATAAAATTCATTGGTCTGACTGTTGTGATTTCTGCACACTATAGATGTAAAGAAAGTTTTTTTTGCATGGTGGGAGAAACTGATTTCTTTACAATTAAAAAAATACTACTGCTGTAAATGAAAAGTTCATATATTTAAGAATTTTGTCATGCTCTATCTTTCATATGACAATAAACACTAAAAACTTTGAAATGTAGCTTGTAAGTAGGCTAGCACGGAGAACTTTGTTCTCTTTAACTTCAAAATACTGCAAACTTTTGCACATATTCTCCAAACTTGTACAAGACGGACACCTTTTACCCTTGTGTGTTTCACAGGTTTTATTTATTGTTTTGTATGCATTTTTAATGATTGGCATCATATGTTTTATACCCTACAATATAGTTTATTTAAACATGAATTGATATAAATATATAATGTATATAGCACGTTTGTTTTAGGAGAATACTTTTTGAAGAATGGTACAAATTATAAAGCAAATAAAATGAATGGGAACTATGTATTGTTTTATTTGATAAATATTTATTTATTGTGTGTTTTTTAATTCACTGCTGCAGTGGGTACAATCGACTGGACAATGGTTGGAAGACCCAGGGTCTTCCATAGATTGTCCGTCACAGTCCAGTCACTCACACACATTCTCAGTTATAGAATGTAAAACATGACATTAGAAGCTCAATGAATAAATAAAATAACAGTTACTAGTTTACAGACGTGCAAACATTCTGTGGGACACCAAGTAGCTAACTTATACCATGAAGTGGTGTTTGCTGTGAAAAAAAAATGTATATTTAAAATAATTATCAAAAACGTTTAATGATTTAAGCCATTATTCATTAAAAATACTGAATAGATGTTATTTTGTTCATTTATGTAAACGCAAAGTGAAGAAAATGAGCTTTTACTATTTTTTAGGCCGTTTTCGCGAAGCTTTTTACGTCTACGCAAAGTTTCTTGAATTTCACGAAATTTTGCGTAAATGGTATTCGGACTTTAAGAAGCTATAATTACATCAGAATTCATCAAAAATGTCCCAAATTCTGTATTTACACAGTAAAACATACACAAATTTATAATCTGTTGTCAGAAATTAAATAAGAAAAATCAAATACAATAAATATATGGAGTTTTAGTGTGGGTGTTGATACAAGGGACTTTAAAGTAATAATAAATAAAAGTAATCTAAAAGTTTATGCTGCTGTTTAACACGAACATCCAGGTGTTACAGGTATTATGCATATTAAAATATTAATTGTTAAATAACCCAATGTATTGTGGCTTCATAATATAAAATAATAACATTAATTATGTATGACAATTTTTAGAATAAACGGAATTTTAGCCAAATGAATCTTTTGATGTCATTTCTGTGGTATTTTGGAGCCCCCATGTGGATCTTTGCTTGGAAACTTGTCCAGCTGATATGTATAATAAGCTTTACACATTGTGGCTTAAATATTAAAGATAATACAATTAATCTCGATTATAAATGATGCATTAAACTTAACATGGCTGTCTTCTATAAATAATTAAAATAAGATATTTTACCATACTTTACTACTAATGTTTAGAAAGCTTGCAACTAATGTACGACTGATTAAACCTTTTTAGACGATTGTCTAAAATTTAATGATGTGAATTTAAATATATATATATTGAATAATTTAATTCGAATAAAGATGTTGAAAGACATGAAGTAATATAAATTAAAACAACTTTAAATGTTGTGAAATCACCTAGACCTGAGGGCTTACAAGCTGTATTTTATGAATTGTTTCTTGTAATATTTTCAAAAAAGCACAACAAACATTTTGAAAGAAGGTATAAATCTATTGCACACACCTTGAGTCATTTAAGTTTTGCATTGATTATATTGCAAAAACATACATTGGATAGTGCAGTGTACATGTACATGTGTATATGTATTTGGAAGAATGTAAAGAGAATGTGCAAAATTCCAGTTTGCAGCCTAAAATGTTTGTGAAAAATGTAAGGTTCCAGTTAACAATCTATAGTGAGAAGTGATTTGTCATGACAAATAAGGACCTTACTTGATGACCTAAAATCAACTATAAATCAGCGTCTTAAACGTTTAATCTTGATGACATGCCTTGGAAGACATACAGCATTTATTGTACTGAGTACTAGTATAATAACATTATTATAATATACACAATTTACAGCTAATCCATGTTTACCTGTCTGCCATCAGCTGAATCTTATCTCGTTTCATTGTTGTACAGTTACTGCCAACTGAATAAGATTAAGTTTAAGTTCTCTGGCTGGTTTATGTTATTTTCATTATTATGGAACAGTATTATATATATATATTATATATATATATATCAGTGTACACATTTGCTGTAACTATTATTATTAATAATAATAATATTGCAAGAAAAGAAATTAATTTACAATAAAGCAAAACTATGAATATACATCTGAATAAAAGATAAAAGGGAGGTAAATGTTAATGCATCAATGTTCATAAATGACAACATGCATAAGCACAGTTACAATCTGTCGACAGAGGGGTTCAGTTAACAAATATTGTACATGAGACTACACAATCCACAACACCACTTCTGGCTGATACAGCATTTATTCAAAACACACAGTTTTGCTTATAGAAAGTTAAAAAAACCATTTCGGATTACAGAAGAGTAGAAATGTAAACTGAAAGAGAGAGAAAGGAAACCGACCACAGAAACGAAAGTGAAAGCTGTTGATTCATTGCAGTTCTCCAGTCAGCTGTCACAGAGTAGTGCTGTAGTACTGTAGTGCTGTGTTATTCACCACAGAAGGAATCATACTCAAATCATATCTATAACTACATTTACTAATAATATTTTACACAATGGCTGAGGACCTGGCGAAGAAAACAATCGAGTGTTTCAGAAACCGACTGAAGCAGTTGATCCAGGTTCGCCCGGTTCTAGATACACTGGATTTTCTAACCAACGAGCAGAAGGAGTCGATCAAAGCTAAAGAACAAAATGAAGGGAATCTGAAGGCTGTGGAAGTTCTGCTTCATGAAATTATATACAAAACATATCCGGATGGCTGGTTTAGGACATTTATTACAGCGCTGGAAATCAGTGGATGTAAACAAGCCGCTAACTACATGGACAATAAGTTCCCGAGTCCGGTTATGGAGGCTGAGAACGACATCTGCATCAAACTGATCGATCTTTTACAGCTTACTTTAGTAACCATGAAGACCAACGATGTGTGTGAGGCCTGTTATCAGAGGAATATTCTTACTCATGAAGATTGTGAGAACGTAAGTACTACTGATCACCGAACCACCAGTCTTTAATTTAAGTAAGATGTCTAGAGATAAGTGCATTTGAATAACATCTGCTAACATCTGCTTGCTGGTTGGTTATAGCTTGTTAACTAATGCTGGACCAGTTTTGTGTATCTTATTATTTAATGACCATCTGGTCTTGAGCTTTCAAAAAGCTTTCAACAGGTTCATGAAAAACAAGGACATACACACTTAATAAGAACAAATATATACACAAAACAATGTTAAACTGTCATAAGAACAGTACAAATCTCACAATTCCATTCAAATGGCTTCATTCCCTGCTAAAAAAAAACTTGCTCAAGAACAGCTGGTCATCCAGGAATAAAATACCCAAAGCTGGTCAAGAGTTAGTTAACTAGAAATAGCCAAGCATCATAAAGTGTGTTTGGACCAGTTGGTCTGTAGCTGGATTTTTCAGCAGGGTGGCTTCAGAAACCATTAAAGATCATGCAGATGTGTAATATTTAAAGTTGTTGTATCACACAATCTGCTGAAAACGGAGTAACTTTGAGCATTAGTAACAGTAACAGCAGAGCAGGGGTATTAATTATGAATTATTTTAATATTAAGGAAAAATTATTTGTAAATTATGGAAATAAAGCACAAGTCAGTGTTTAAGCGTTTTAAACTTGTTTGTCAAGCCCCATGTTTATGTGGGTTTCCTCCTATAGTCCAAAACATGCTGTCAGGTTAACTGGGTATACTAAAACTGTTGGTGTACTCCTCCACAAACTGGTAATTTGTTCGGGTGTTTAATGTATTCACCAAGTTTGTGATCCTAAATAACATTAAGCACAGTAACATGCTGGACAGGCAACGAGTACAGGGCAGACAGACATGCACACTCACAAAATTTACACATTTTTAGACTGTTGGAGGAACCCAAAGATGAAGGAAACAGACACAGACACTGGGTGAGCGTGCAAACTGCACATAAAGTGCTGAAAAACTTTGCGTGATAACTAGTTGTGACACACCCAATTAATCACTGATGAGTGTTGCATTTTGTTATTTGACAAATATATTTGTCCTATTTTAAGAAAGACAGCCATTGTTCTCTTCTGTCATGTCATCACTGATTGAAGGTGGTTGGTTGCCTGGTTTACTTTGACTTTACATTGGTATTAAGTCGTGCAACACCCATACCAGTACTGCTATACATTGGGAATCTTTTCTGGTTCTCCAGTCGCATCATACTACATCAGCACTACATTGCACTGGCATATGCATCCTATTGGCAAATTTAACTGGGTAGTTCAGGATTTAATTTCTATTTTATTACAAATTTTAAAAAAAATGTATCTTTCTGTCTCTCTTTGCGTCTTTCTTTGTGTCTCTCAGATAAGGGCTGAGACAATGCGTGGGAACATAGCTGGTGCACGTTTGCTTCTCTCTCGGCTGGTGAAGAATGAGGCTGGCTGGTTTTCTCAGTTTCTGGAGGCTTTAGAAAAAACAGGCCATCGTCCTCTGGCTGATGAATTACGTGGGGGATCTTCTGAGTCCAGTGGTAACACTTGCACCACTAATACATCATAATTTACTTAAAATTTGTGGTCTATATGTAGTATGTAGCTTAGCTCAGTTGGTTGCTCTTTAGAAAGTAACTAAACAAATGTACCAAGTAACTTTTACCCTCAAGGAAGGCACCAATCTATCAGACCAGACACATATTCATACGGCAAATTTAGCTGTGTAAAACCTAGATTACCAATAGGAAACTTACTGTGAGAACATAACATTGTTATAACTTATAAATATGGGGACTTCCTTTCCATTTTCCTAAAATAAACATGGTTTGTTGGCTAAACCAAATGGGTGAACTAGTTATTTCTCTTATTAAGAAATATTAACTGTAGTGATGTAGTGAGAATACAAAGTTTTGAATATTGTATTATTTTTGTTACAGATGCAGAAGTTGGTATATCCCAGGAACTGAAGGATAACAGTGAGTTAACTACACAGGATGAAGAGATTGAAGAATCAGAGGATGATTCTTCTCAGAGATCTCTTTCAGTGCCCCCCAGCCTTTCTCAGTCAGGATCGCTTGACAGCAGCGTGGATTCCAGTGGCTTTCTTTCTGTAATGAACACATCTGTTGAGCTTAGTACTGAAGACAATGGTGGGTCATTGGCAGCCCTAAATCATTACTATACATTTACATGAAACCATGTTCTCTGTTATTAAAATGATTATATATATTGAGAATATGAGAATCATGAAAGGAACCTTAATTGACATCATATGAAAGACAAAACAGCCTAAACAAGCTTTAAGCAACCAACATTAAATAGAGGATTTCAAAATAGTAGTTTCATAGTAGTGCATAGTAGTTTCAAGATGAAAATAAGTTACGGCTAATCATTAAATAATTGATTACAGACAGCTACAAAAGTAGCCACACAATTTACCTCGATTATTCATCAACAAATTTGGAGTTCTTAATAGTCTGTTGTATAAAAGTTTTTTTTCCAAAGGCCAATGAACAAAAATACATTATTAGGTAGACAGAAAGACTGATGGACAGATAAACAGACAGTTACGTTATTGATTTGATTTACATTTTCTGCATTAATCCAAAGTAACTTACAATGACAGGTATGCACAATTTTTGAGAAAGGGTTAGGGACTTTGCTCAGGGGGAAAACAGTGGCAACTTGGTGGCAGTGGGCTTGAAGCAGTGACATGCTGATTACTATCCCATTCTCTTAACCAATAAGTTATTATTGCCCTAGTGCCACAATTTTTAAAATGTGTTTATCTGGTAAAACTAATCCAATAGACTCTTGAGTGTTTGATCTGATATGGTCAACAATATTAGATTAATTATTAATCCCTAGTTGTTGTTCCTAAATACACATATATCTTGGGTTTTTCCATGCTTAGAATTATTTTACTTCTATTAGATTTGGACTTGTACAGTGGTAGCGAAGAGGTGATGGAGATCAGTACAAAAGCAGCGAGTCTGGATCTATCAGGTAAATGGTTTATCTTATGTACAGTAATTAATATAAACATCATACTGAACTCTAAATTAG
This sequence comes from Ammoglanis amapaensis, assembly GCA_028566735.1. Lineage (NCBI taxonomy): Eukaryota > Metazoa > Chordata > Actinopteri > Siluriformes > Trichomycteridae > Ammoglanis > Ammoglanis amapaensis. The sequence goes on along the minus strand of JAOUQU010165833.1, from coordinate 2,309 downwards.
GCAAGACAAATTTCAAACTAGGGACTTATCATTTTCAATAATCAGGTTCATTATTCTGACAAGGATAAATTGTTGATTTAAATGTTGTACATAATACTGTTTAAATTACATCCAATACCACATACAGTATTTCACTGATCAGACGTCAACATGTACTATACACCTCCAACGTATAGGTATAGCCTAGTATAGTATTTTTCCACCAGATGGCACTATAAACGCTTTATCCAATGGTACATACAGTATTATATACTCCAATACTACGTGCACGTCTAGTCTGTGGGTATAGTGTTCCTCCACCAGATGGCACTATAGAAACGAAAGAAAACTGACCGCTTTACAATAATAATTTTACAGTTAAATAAAAGAACAATAGTATAAACGTTAGGTAAATAATTAGTCTTAATGTCTTGATTTATTTTTTGAGTTCTTGCATTCATAATATGAATTTTATTAAATTAAATAGTCTGTCTGCATCCGAATGATTCTTATTCCACTTTAACTGGTTAGTCTACATTATTTTCTCAGGTACAATTCTAAAAAAATGTACTATTCTAATCAAAGCAGAATTAAACACCATTTTGTCCTAATACCAAAATTCAATTGTTAACAAAATTATTTTGCCAGTTTAACTATTACCTCTGTACACTTGCCTGTAAAAAACAGATGTGAGCAAGTATAAGTAAAATAGTGTGTAATTTACTGTTCCACATCCATTCCACACTTTTAAGTTCCTGTTTTCAAATTTTTAATCACTACATCTCTGTCACAGTGAGCGAGCAAGATATTATCCTGCGTGATTATCAGACAGAAGTTGCTCAGCCAGCTCTGGAGGGAAAGAACGTCATCATCTGTCTCCCGACAGGAAGTGGTAAAACCAGAGTCGCAGTGTATATAACAAAGCAACATCTGGACTGCAGAAAGCTCAAGAAACAGCCAGCGAAAGTAGTTGTCCTAGTTAACAAGGTATTGCAGGGCAGCTGTGCAAAAGTGGTAACAATGTGCAAACTTGATTTGGCTTATATTATTATGATTAATATTATTATCATTCCCTTATTATTTATGATTAAATGATGTTCCATTAGATCAGACCTGTCCAACCTTCTCTTTACAGACTATAATTTGCTATGAAATTGAAATCTGTAGCCACAAGTGTTGTTGACTGTTTGGGTAGGGAATTTTTCTTCTAAAACTTAACTATAATCTCAATATTCAAAAATGTGATTAACTGTAGAATGATCACTTCCTACAGCTGATTTAGTGTAGACTAAATGTGCACTAAAAGTATTTGCATTTTTATAAATCTCCCGATTGCTCCTATTTTAACTAATCCCTCAGTGACTAAAAGATTTAAATACTTTTTATGAGTTTATTGATGAACCAGCCAAATTATGCAGGGTCAAGAGCAGTTGGTTCAGCGAATCTGAACGTTTTATGATGGCATGCCATTCACATTTGTGGTATACCATTCATTCGTTAAGTGGCATGCCGATCACATTTGTAATTATGTATTATTTAGTATATTATAGCCCAGAAAGCTGAAATCAAACATTTGTGAACGTTCATTGATATTTTAAAAAAGAAATACTCAACCTCATCTCGAACGTGGCGATGCATTGACATGTATGATATGATTGACATGTAAAAACATGAATTAAGCTTTTATTAAGCTGTATGTGGGCTTGGTATAATGCAAGATGTTTTTTTTTTTGTAGTTCTGTTCACACTGAAACCTTTAGAATAAGCCGTGGCCTGATAGTTAGAAAAATGTGCTTGTGAGCAGAAGGTTGCCGTCATGACAGAAGTGCCCGTGAGCAAGTCATCATACCACTTAAATATAACTTATTTATGGGTGTCGTGTCTAGGGCTGCCCATTGCACACCAGACACATTTGCTCATTACAGCCACCTAGTGTGTTCACTAGTGTGTGTCAATGCACAGATGGGAATAAATGTAGAGGATACATTCTGCTCTGTGTAAAAGGCACAGTAGTGAAACTATTCTAAATCTAAGTCATAATCCACTTAATGCCATTTAGTATTAATAAAAATATGATATATTAATATTAATAAAGTTTAAATATTTAATAATAATAATATTTAAAATAATATTTAAATGAACCTTTGTATTCGCGTGTTCTAGCACGCCTGTAAATCTGATGCACAAATGACATTCGCAAACAACAATGGTGGACGATGAAGCCGCTTCTCTTGGTCCACTGAGGGACTTTAACTTTAAAAAATGTCCTGATGGGACTTTCGAAAAGACTTCTGTTGTATGCAAGTTGTGCAAAACGGAGTTTGTTTATC
>JAOUQU010165616.1:0-12500 GCA_028566735.1 Ammoglanis amapaensis | reverse complement strand
GGTCTGGGCCAACAAATCCAGGTCCTGAACTACATGGCTTTGTTTATCGAACTGCGAGGGCCACATTCCACCGAGTCCGTGCGGGTCATCGATACTTCCTTCGCCGGGGTCCCGGCGCGGGTGTTCGAGTCGACCGGGCCCGGACCTCAGAGACTGAAACGAGGGGTGATTTACTTCCACGGTGGAGGATGGGCCATGGGCAGCGGAAGTGAGGAAACATTTTAAAAACTTGTGTGTATGTGTATGTATGTGTGTGTGCTATTAGAGGAAACACAGCGCCCCCTTTTTGCTAAACTAGTCTACTAACTTTACCCTTTATTCTTAAGTCACAATTAATCAAAGACATTTTATTAAACCCTACTCAAGCCCCACTACCACCACGTTTACACTGTTGGGCCTCTGAGGAAGGCTCTTAACACTCAACTGCTCCAAAAATGATGCTCCCTTAAAGCCGTGCCACGTGTACAGACCTGGATGAGATGTGGAGATGGACACAAAGCGGTCAGACAAATCCACCTTCCTCAGGCTAGATCATTAGTAGAACGTTAGTGGGCATGAATGTTCGCACACGGTGGCCTGGTTTTGTGGAAAGATTTTAGTATTAAGAGCTTTAAGTGTCGCCTGATTCGGCCGTAATCTGTCCTGGATGAAGTACAAGTGCACGCTAATGTCAGCACTTTCGATGGCGGGCGGGTCGAAGGCGTTCCGAGGAGATCCGGTCAGTCAGATGCAAACTCGGTTCCTTAAACTGAATCATAATCGACAGCACTAGCACAGACACGCCTGCAGGGGGAGCCGTGTTGTGCTCACCGAGTCATGTCGGAAGAGTCGTTTTCAGGTCCCGGCATGTACCCGCTCCAAAATACATTTTTTGAGCTTCATCGTCCCCATCTGGGATACGAATGTGCATTTTTAAATCTGGTTAATGAAAAGGAATCACTGAACGATCTGTTTGTTTTTCACTCCGAATAGAGATGCGATCCTACGACCTTCTCTGCCGGAAGATGGCCGAAGACCTGGACGCAGTCGTCATATCAGTAGAGTGAGTGTTAATAACACAGTGATAACAAGTTTGTTAACTTATATTTATGCAAAAACAATATGGATTTATAATTATGGGATTATTATCACCGTTATTATTAATTATTATAAACAATAAATGTTTGATCATATCAGTATTAATCGTGTCATCAGTCAGCACAGTTGGCGCCTCACGCTGGTACGTCCTCTGTCCACAGTTACCGCCTGGCTCCCGAAGCGCGATTCCCTGAGCCTTACGAAGACGCCCTGGGGGCCTGTCGGAGCATCCTGAGCGAGGAGGTGCTGGCCAGGTACTCCGTGGATCCACACCGGGTTGCCGTGTCGGGCGACAGCGCCGGGGGGAATCTGGCGGCCGCTGTGGCTCAAAAGGTACCTGGATTTAAGAAGACCTGATGATTGAATGAGTTGACTCACTTGGTGGAGGATTTGATTCGGTGAATCATTTAGGATGAATATATATATAGATATGGAGATATTTGGCTTGGTTTTTACCTACCTCAGAAATAAAAGGACACACTTTGTTTAGATACATAAAATATTGTGATGGTAGTTTTCTATAGAGCAAGAGCAGAAAGGAACTTTGTGACAAAGTATGTTTATATCCCCATCGACATGAATCATAAAGCATTGTGGGTAAAGTGTAATATTACATCCCTCGTAATGAACCCAACATGTCTTTCCTCCACCTCAGCTGGCGTTTGACGACAACATGCGGGTGAAGTTTAAGCTCCAGGCTCTGATCTACCCCGTGCTCCAGGCGCTGGACTTCAACACAGCGTCGTACCAGCAGAACGGCCACGTCCCCATCCTCTACCGCCCCCTCATGGTCCGCTTCTGGCTCGAGTACCTGGGCGGCGACCACGCCCTACTCCCCTCTCTCCTGATCAACAACCACACGTCTTCCGAGAGCCGGCAATCGGCGGCGGCCAAAGCCAAGCTGAACTGGACACGCCTCATAGGTCCCGACTTCACCAAGCACTATCGGCCCGTGACCCAACGTCACGGCGACACGCGGATCCTGGAGCGACTCCCGGGCTTCCTGGACGTCCGGGCGTCTCCGCTGTTAGCCGAGAGCGAGGTTTTGAGTCGGGTGCCGCCGGCCTATATTATGACCTGCGAGCACGACGTGCTGAGGGACGATGGGCTGATGTACGCCCGGCGCCTGGAGGAAGCCGGGGTCACCGTGACCAGCGACCATTATCAGCAAGGCTTTCACGGCATCATGGTGTTCGGATTCTTCCCCGCTTGCTTTTCAGTAGGGAAGCAAAGTTTAAAGAATTACATTGACTGGTTAGAGAAGAACCTGTGACACGTCAGGCGGATCAGGCATAACATTATGACCACCGGTCCACACGGATCTTTCTATCATAACCAGCTGCGCATCTGTTGGCCGTCCATAAGCCTGTCCACCTCCGACTGACCACTGTAGACACCCCGCAAGAGCTGCACTTTTGGAGATGTGACGCATTTTCCCGCTGCAGCGACGTAGCTTTTTCTGACAGGTTCGACCGGATCAACATGAAATGTGGCCGCTGTTTCTCACATTTACAGTTTGCCTCCACCTAGTGGAGAGTTTCGGCGAATCACCAATCACACGAGTCTATGCAACACGTGCACTGAACACTGCAGGTAGAGGACTGAACACTGGGCCAGGATAAATTCGGACATACTTGAAACACGTTCAGAAAGCTGGTTTGTACGGTAATCCGGCGATCCCCAAACGTTTTTGCACCACAGACCGACGGCACGGGAGCAAATGAGCTTTTTATGATAAAACTGGATGCTGGTGCCACCTAGGGGCGACAGTAAAGGCTGACATTTATACTTCTGTTCGAATCGACTCCGCCGCATCGACGGCTAACTGTTCTAACTGGTTAGAAACAACCACAAGAGGGAGCCATCGAAACGATGCACACTTTTAATTAGTGGTTAACTGCATGTGGTGGCGTCTCGATCCAACATTCATGATTCAAAATTGGTTGTTTAACAGCGCCTTTTCTGGTCCGTCGCTTAAAATCTGTTCTGGAGAACTAAAGCCCTCAGGAACTCATCGCCACCTAGTGTTGTAGCGGTTAATTGCTTCACGCTGCGTCTGATCTCAATGCAAAGAGGAGAGGCAGAAGTATAAATCAGCCTTAAGACATAACGGATACCTAAGATAACAGCAGACTTTTCTTGAGGTGTCTGTTATTCATTCCTTGGGCCGAGTACGGTCCACGGGCCGGAGGTTGGGGACCACTGACTTATTTTACTGTGAATAAAAAAAATATGAATGTATAGCTAATGATGATTATTTGACACTCGTACTGTATGAAGAAATATTTATGTGAAGATATTTTAAGCTATTTTATATGAAGTAAATATGTGAAATATTGAACCGGTCCAAAGTTTGCACACACTTTCTAATTCAATGGTTTTTCATGACTTGTAGGAATTTATTTTGCATCGGCGCAGTAGAAGTTTGTGTCTTCATGTCTTTTCTAGGTCGTGAACAAAAGAGAGTCGTGGCATGCTGGGTCACATGACCCGACCTAAAGCCAGTTGACCTCCCAGTTGGTTTCCCAACAGTCCTGAAGGAGTTCCCAGAGGTGCTATTATTGTTATTGATGACTTCGCTTTTATTCTGCGCTCCAACGCATCCCAAATCATCATCTAAGATGGGTTAAGGTCGGGTCATGTGACCCAACACTCCACGATTACTTACATTGCCTGGAGGTGTTTACAAGATCTAAATTAGAAAGTGGGTCCAAACTTTTGACTGGTACTGTAAAACAAATATATCGTAAACATTGTGGAAACAATGTGATTTAGATCGTATCATTAATGCACAATAAAATGAAGTTTGAAACCAAGCTGATTGTTTGTGCATTTGTTTGTTGCCGTGCCGCCGTCGCCGGCAGTATCGAAGACACGAGGGACTTTCCCCCGGAGTGGAGAGCAGTATGGAGGAAATCTGATCCGGGAGTAGGTGCGAGGCGGTTTCCTCCAGCTCATGAGAAAACACAGGGAGAGAAGGAATAAGAGGTGAGGAATGCGAACGCCAAACGAGGCCTGAAGCTACAAGAACATCACCGGCGCACTTCTGACCTCATCGAATACATCGACCGCACACCTATAGTACCAGTTCGGACGCGATCGGTCGAATCTTTTCTACATACCGAGAAAGAACGTGTAAGTTCACAGGACCTGGCCTCTATAATCACACTGACCGAAAGCCAGCTGAGATGAGAGTGAAGGCAAAGCAGTCAACGAGTGCTCAGGACTTCCAGGTGGCTCCTCGTGAAGCTGATTGAGAGAACGCCATCATGCACTGATGCAAAACGTGACTTCTTGTCGAGGGCTTGTGCCTTCAAAGTTTGAATGTCTTCAGTATAAATCTACAACGTAGAATATAAGAATGTAGGTTGAAGTTAAGAAGGTTGGGTGATCTTGCACTTTGACCCCAGCGCAGAGACCCCAGCTACGAGACATTTATGACATCAGACTTGTTTGGCCGATGCAAGTTTTGTGATTGGAACTCCTAATTTCACTTGATTTATTGGCTGTTGACCACAACGCTGATCGTTCTTCTCACATTCCAGCAGATGTTGTTAATGTTCCTCATGCCTGTGGTTTACAGTCACCAGATTTCTGTCCTCGTTATTTCGATTTATTTATGTAAATCTGGTCTGATCTTCGTCCGAGTCGACTGACAAACACTTTCCGCCCGGGCAACAATACTAGACAACTACACTCATCACCGGGCACTCCGTTAATCGAAGCCGCCCCCGGCCGGAGGTCTTTACAACACCCGGCTGAAGACTTCTCCAAATGTCAGGTGTCGTGCCAAGAAAAGCACGAGCAGCTCGTATCTGCCCTTCTTAATGAAGACGGGTGTTTACACGAACAATGAGTTTAGGGAAGTTAGAAGAATAGAACGGATACACCGTACGGACTGAAGCATGCCGACACACCTTCGGGTTCGAGTTCAAGCGGTTTGATCGCTCCCGGTGCTGAAAGGTATTTTATATCAAGTAATAAATGATCTGCTTTCACACTGCCGACTCGGAAAAAAGTTTCACTTTTATTCTATTTTTAAAATTAGTTACATGGAACCCAATTAAAATATATATAATAATAATATCCAATAATAAATAAAAACCAACCTTTTATATGTATACATACGTGTGTGTGTGTGTGTGTGTGTGTGAGTATATATCTCCATCAAACCTACGGTATATCCAGATAACATAATAATTCATTATTTTAATTTACATTTACACTTTCAGCATATCGCCGACACCTTTCAACAGAACATGATTGTTTGAGCAATGAAGGGTTGAGGGCCTCGTTCAATCAGGGGCCCAGCAGGTGATTGTGGGGTTTAAGCCGAGTAGCTTCTGGTCTTTAGCCCAGTGGCTTAACCAATAAGCCATCACTGCCTGTTAACACACACACATACACTGGTATACAGATATATAGATAAGCGTGTGTGTGTGTGTGTGTGTGTGTGTGTGTGTGTGTGTGTGTACTTGTCCGATTAACAAAACCTTTCCAAAATAAATACCCTGCGCTTTTCAGGATGTTTAAAAGTGCCCCGCAGGCTGCGTTTAGCCCCCCCAACGGCTCCTCAAGTCCGGACAGAAAAGAGAATTTGTTCCATATTCCGGAGTCGCGGTTGCGTCACATGATGGGACCTGTTCCTCAAAGCTTGGATGTAGAACCTGATAGCATGAGCATCGGCGTGTGACGGGCTCGGGAAGTATCTCATGCCAAAGTGAAACTCCTACCGGAGTTCTTCTTATTATGAGTTAATTATTGATCCCGAGAACAGAACCTCCTGGAAGGAAAACAGGACCGCAGGAGCCGAGCAAATGTGAAAGTTCACATAGTCACTGTGCCAAAGAATGTTATCTTTTAACTAAGGTCCGCATTGTTTGTAGCTTCCTGGTTTTAAAAGGCATGAACACGGAGTGGGGTTTTAGCCAATAGAGGAACATTTGTTTTTTTGGTTGTTTTATTATTTTTTTGGAGGTTTATTCTCTCAAATGACACACAAGACAGCCAGACTCTGACTCACACAGAAACACACACACACACACACACACACACACACACTGCTGTATCAAGTTTTCTTTACAGAATATACGACTCAAAGTTTTACGGTTGTCTCAATACCGACACGATTACTCAAGGCGCTTCATCTCATCCCAGACGTTTAGAAGGACCACACATGAAAGCGCTCAAACAGAGACTGGACTGACTGGTCTAGATAAATGATGTCACGTCCAGGTTTTATTCCCCCCATTCGGCAGAAACAGCTCGGTTCCATCGATCACAGATCCGCCCAAATAAAGAGAGCAAAAAACGCTGAGCTAAAAAGAAAAAAAAAGTACATCTTGGATGTATCTGGTCCACATTTTTACTCGGACAGATTAGCCAGTGAGATGGCGAGGAGACACCCATCACACCACCACCACCCCCACATCATCTCCCGGGGAGATTCGGTGGTCACAATACGCTTGTGATTTAATGACTTCATGACGCTGAGACATTTTATGGAAATACCCGTCAGCACGTCCACGTGGACACACCATGATCTCTCATTTCTCTCGTCTCGTCTCGAACGGAATCTCCCTTCTTTCATTCGCCATGTCATCAGGAGTCGTTTTCCCACAATCCCAAAGTACTCTTTCTAATCTTGTAGGTTTGGTCTCGCTGCATGATTAACAGTCTGTCAGATGCTTGTTTAAGTTGCGGAACGGGACCACCACGGCATGATGGGGGTTGTTTTCTTTATACATGTGAATATATTCAATACTAATAATCCAGATAGGTCTGGTAGAGATGCCAGTAGGTGGATTGGTAAACGTCAGGCGTTGGTGGCTGTAGATGTTGGATTTGGCTGAGCACTAAGTTCTTCATTACTACTGTATAGTCAACATGTGACTATAATTACAGGTTCGAAACGGCTTTGAAATTCCGGGGTGGGGGTGGGTCAGGTCCGACCCTTTCAGGGGTCACAAGCCAAAAGCAAAAGTCACTCGGAAAAACATTAGTGGAGACTTTATGTTAGGTTGTAAACCATGATGGGACCAGATTGCCACCACAAGTATATTTGGTTTCAGGGAAGCCTGTAATAGAAGACGAGATTTGCGTAATTGGGAATGGATGTTTCGAGTCCCCCCCCCTTCCACCTAGCATTCGATTCTAGAAGACCCCTTTTTTTGGGAAGGGCCTCCCAAAGTTGGGGGCCTCTTCTGCGTCGAATTCTTGATTCCCCACGTGCAATGAAGCATCGAATTCGAGTTCCATAATTCAGCCCGCACTCGCTGCTTTCCTCACGACGGATTCTCTCATCCGAACATTTAAGAAACGTCACCGACGCTCGATCATAATCGCTCTTCCGTATAATCGAGCAGATCATTATTTACAAAAAATACAAAAATCAATCCAATCAGCTGAAAGGAGTCGGAACGCTTTCATAATCGCACTCTGTACAGTGTACGGAAAAAAGAAATCTGCCTGGACATGTGTTTCTGAGCATGAAAAACAATTCCCAAAGCAGCTCCTCTGCACAAGCAACCCCCCCCCCCACACCCAACCCCAACCCCCTTTATTCGAACCACACTTCGGTTCCAAAACGTCCACCAGATTTAAGATCGGTCAGCCTCCCAGTGTAGTCTATGATGGTTCTCTTGCGTCTTTGCGTTTACCCTCTGTTTTTGCTATAAGCAAGAAAGGCTGTTGTTGGGCTCTGCCTACAAAGCACCATCCATCAAGATACCGCACCACTATTGGCAGGGAGAGACAACTTTATCTACAAGTGTGCACACTATTGTTTTAATAGCTGTCGTGCTTCCCATGGTCATTTGCATCGCTCCTCCTTGACGTGCAGTTAGAAATGTTTGACGACGCAGAAGCTTTGTGGAGGAAGTTCACGGTCACACGGACGTTCTTGTTTATTTTCCGGGATGTAAACAAATTTTCACTTGTTGAGACAAACCAGCATTAATGAAGGCAACCAGGAGGCTGCAATGACTTGCTTTTCTACAACTATTATCCAAATCCACCCTCATCAATCAGATAGTAAATCTCTGCTCGTTTTCCTGGCAATGGTCGACCCCAAAAAAGCCAGAAGTCCATCACAACTCTTGGTAAAAACTGTTTCCAGCCCGGTCGGTATACCATTGGCTGTTTTTTTAGTTTTTGTGTGCAGTGAATTATTTTCTTACTGGGAGTGTCTGGGTGCCAGATATTGGCAAGCCAGATCGAGGCATTGTTTTGGTCCTCTGCTCTGCTATTTAGCTGAGGTTGTGTCAACAGTGCGGCCTAGAGAACGTTTTCGGCCCAGCTGGCCGCCCAAGATAGAAAGGAGGGAGGGAGAGGAATGGAAAGAAGGGAAGGAAGACTCGTTTATGGGTATTGTTTTAGATTCGGGGACTTTACGCACAAATTTGATGTCGGTATATTAATAAAATTACAAAACTGAAGCTAGATTGGCTGTGTCTGAGGGAGGGTCAAACCACTGCCCATGAACTCATTATGTATTTATTCCTCATGAGTATTATGGTCGCCCATAGGGCAGTCGAGAGAACTAGGAGTGTTAAACAGCTGTCAGTAAACTCTTTGTCTATTTATTTATCATTACCAATATGAATATATTAGTAACGTGTTTAAGTTTCATTCCTTCGTTCCTTTATTTTTCAGAATATTAATAAAAGAATACAGCAGAAATCCAAAGTGGTCATCCATCGTCACTCAAATCTTGATGCGTTGGCATTTTGATAACATCCTGTATTTCATAGGAAGTCTGCGAGTCGGTGTCCCTGGCGTCTCACCATGTGCTGTTTATTAGAACTGCTGACTTCATCTGGCCATGACGTGTGGTAAAAACAAAGCAGTGGGGAAAAAGCTGACCGTGCAGATGGGACGGCCAGACCTATCTGAGACATGAAGGTCTGAAACCCACAAGAACGGAATACGATCCTCTCTAGTGTACAATAGAACAGAAAGTATTCGTACACGTGACTGACAGCATGTTATGTAGTCAGGTTATTCCAACACCAATATATTGACTTTACATGGAGGGTTTCACACACTGGAGGTATTTAAGGAGGCCTGGCTCACAGTTGATGTTCCACTTGAGGTCACTCAACTGATCAAAACATGTGGAGCAACAAAGTTCCACAGAAGTGCCACAATGGTTAAGTTTGTAGCCTTGTGTGTTCTCCGCGTGTCCATATGCTAGTTCACAAACTTGTAACATGATTGCAGTGATTCGTTTTCTTGCTACATGAGGACGATTTTGTGTGAACAGTCTCACCCTCCAATTTTAAGGAGGCTCACTAGAGTCCATCATGCGAATCTGACTTAGGGAGGCGCGCACTGCTCCATAAATCATGACTAAAAGCTCCGGCCTGTACAGACTGACCTGGTGAGGAACGGTCCGACACAAATACTCCCCAAAACATCGAAAGAAATCGCACGCACATGTCGAGATTGACCGATTTGTCCTGAGGCTACACTCAGAATGAACCGACAATCGTTTTCTGTAAACCTCCGTGATACTGAGTTCTTGAACGGGATCATTTCTATTGTTTTAGACGTGTGCTTTTAACACGACTCAAAAAATCCCCTCGTGCAAATCTCCACGGGGCGAAGAACCGCATTCAGTTTCAGGCGCAACATGTTCTTGGAAACTGGAACTACGACTATTAGAACAGCTCAACTTTTTACAGTTGGAGTACTTTTTTACACATTACAGATGCTTGTTTTTTTTTTTACAGTGGCCAACGTATTTCAACATACAAGCATAAATCCCGATGGCCTATCTGGTAAATGCAGAGCCAAAACTGTGGGCACATAAATTACGAGGCTAATTTAACGAAATTAATGATCTTCTCATTGACACAGTGAGATCTTGCAAAGTCACAGCCATGAAGCCTTGGCCAACTACACTGCACTGGTTTATACATCCTAGTGGCTACGTACATATAAGGGAATTCTGTCTCTCCATTTAAGTATGTTTTGGACTATGTAAGGAAACTAAAGCACCCCGAAGAAACCCACCAACTCTCCCCATCTGGGAATAAAACCCAGGACCTTCTTGCAGTAATGTGACAGTGCTACAGACTTGTATTGACTGAAATCCGTCTTGTTTATCTGTTTTGTTCCTGTTCTGTAAAACACACAGACTTGAGACTATCTGAGCTTTTCCTTTTAGACTTCAGGTAAACATGCATAATAGAAACTGACACGACTTGTTGGGTGAGGTTCAGATCTAATTCTGGCAAATCAAAACACGTTCCAGGGAGCTGAAAAGTGAAAGAAATCATGGTGAAGACATGGTAGACGCTCCAAGCTAAAGGAATTACGTCCTGACAACATTGGAGAAAGGTTTCATTTTGTTTGTGGTAAAGCTGTGTTGCCCAGCTCCCTTAATGTAATACACCTCTTTTTACACATGTTAGAATAGGTCCAAGGGCTCTACGAAACAAGTTCATCAAATTATTTGCACAAAATCACTCTCACATGAAGAGATCTGGCCAGTGTTGTTCTTGCAAACACGCTGTTGCCGGCCACTTCCCACCCATCTGAAGTTCCCATGTTTACGTTGAGCGGAGGAGCCACCAGGTGCTGGGTGGTGCCAGTTCTAAGCAAATTACCTCATTGTGACATCACAAGAGGGAAGAAATCCAAATGGCTCGTGATTCCTGACACCAAAACATGTGAAAATACAAAAGTAATACGTCCCTTTTTATAGCTCATTTAGAAAACGCATGTCAATGCACTCGATTTGATAGTTTTTATCATCTTTTCAGCATGTCAGTCGAGTCTTTTTTCATCTTGAACCTCTGGGATGCTGGTCTCAAGCCTGGATAAATAAGGAAGGTTGGGACAGGAAAATCCTGGAGCATAGTATCAATCTGATGTCCTAGTTAGCACATGGCTAAACTAACTGTACTTTTCACTGTCAACGTTGACAAATGATTATTTAACTGTTTTATAAAGGGCCAGCCATAATCTGTAGGTCACCGGTTCAAACCTCACCAATGCTAGGCTGCAGCTGTTGGACCCTCGAGCAAGGCCAGTGACCCTCAATTGCTTCGACTGTATGCAGTAACCGTAATGTGTGTCGCTCTTGATAAAAGCCCTCTGTCCAAAAATGGAAAACGTAAAAGTTGCAAAACTATTTATTGTTATAAGGAAATCTGTGCCGAGAAGTTCCCAGTTAGTTGGGACACTTTATGGACTGTGTGGATGGATTCTAGGGTCATAAAAGCTGCCACGACTCAGGTGAGGTTCAGGTTCGATTCTGAGAAATCAAAACAAGTCTTTCAGAGGTAGAAAGTGAAAGAGATGATGGTGGAGGATTTACAAGAACACTCCTGCATGTTTCCTGATTGTTGGAGCTGCTCCGCCCTCCATGCTTTGCTGTTCTCGGTGGGGTTTTTTTTTTTTGGTTGTTTTTTTTTCTTCATGTACTGGAGCAGCAATCGTGGAGGAGGGAGCTTTTGTTTCAGACTTCAGGCGCTCATCGGAATGAACTCCCGCACGATGCAGTACATCGGCCTGCTGCTCCTGGCGGCCATCCTGCTCCAGACCATCGCGGTCGCCGTCACCTTCATCTACTTCAGCAACGTCCTCAATTCAGTAAGAACCGCACACAAGTTCTGTTTTCTTTTGTTGTATTTTTGTATTTTTCCTTCGTACTGCGAATTGGGGTTCAAACCTGCAGAAAAGGGGCCTTAACTTCGCGCAAATCTGGAATTTGTTCGCATAAACTAGTGCGCGTTTGGCGATTAATGCGCGGTGCTTCGGCGTCGTCTCACGGGACTACTTCCGATACGTTTGTGCAGTTAAGACGCGTGAACTTTCGTGCATGCAATAATGTGCCCGTAAATAAATAAGCTAATAAATAAATAACCAAATACGACGTGCACTTGTAGCTTTTAAGCTTCAGAAAGCCACCAGTATATTTCGAGGCGTTAAAGAAAAAACAACAAGTAACCAAACGAAACAGAAACGTACCAGCACGTAACATGGACTCACCATTTTGTGTCGTCAAAGAGTCTAAACATTCATTTTAATCCAGCAGAACTCAACAAGTTTCAAGAACTGCCCAGGATGGATCTCTGGTTGGAATTTAAATGACTTAAAAAACACAAAAACAAAAACACAAATGAACACAAAAAATACATGCATTTTGTAGGTACCTGTTACAAGTTACATGCATTTTGTAAAATGCCCCTAAAATGAATAGCAGAAGATGTCTCGTGTATTGTACATGACCCCTGTATTGCAAGTGCATGTAAACATCTGGCTTTACAGCTGGTTTAATGATAGACAGAATTCCTACCTACCTACCCACCCATCCACCTATCTACCTACCCACCCATCCACCTATCTACCTACCCACCCACCTATCTACCTACCCACCCATCCACCTATCTACCTACCCACCCACCTATCTACCT
>JAOUQU010165190.1:0-14728 GCA_028566735.1 Ammoglanis amapaensis | reverse complement strand
ATATATCACTATCTGTCACCTTTAATGCATAGATTGTCTTAGACAATAATAATTATGTCATTTCTTTTAGCTTCCTTTTATTGTAGTTTAAACAGATATTTTACTTTAGACACAAGACATTTGAATATACTGTGAATTTCATTCCGTAGTTCAACATGTACTTACATCCTTTACTGTATTTCATTAAGTTAATCGAGTGTTACTTGACATATTATCGCTTATAGTAAAGGTTACTCGAACAACACTTCTTCACATCACATCACATTTCAGTAGCATGCTATTACAGGTAGCATTGCACTGTTTAAAACAATGGGGTAAGGTAGCACAACACATAAGCATCTTGAATATCAATTTTCAAGCGAGGTAGAGGAATCATTCCACTATGAATTCTGGGACTTCCTTATTGAGTTAGTGAGCTTCCGATGCTGACTTTTTCTCTGCTGAATATGACATAAATTTTTCATTCATTACATTTAACAGCCAAGCTTTCGAGAGTGCACACCGGTTGATGTAAAATGCTGTCTAGGTATCCCCATCTGAGATTTCCAAAAGCAGCCTTTGTAATAATAGTACTGTTATTAAAAATGTTTCCCCCCCGCAAAATATCTAAATGTTCTCTCTAGCAGGACAATCCATTATTGTCCCATATTTCAGCCTTATCTTTGTAATGTGTGCAGTACTTGGTTTTTCTTCTTAAAAATGCAGATACGTGTGTCCCTGAAGAATATCTAATCTTTAAAAGCTCCAAATAATAAAAAAAAGTTTCTGATTTTAACATAATTTCATCTTTCCAATGATTGTGTTTCTTTGCAGGGTGGTTGTACGGAACATGACTTCATCTGTACCCAGGCTCCTTTACCATCAACCATGGCTGATTTTTGGCGGATGGTCTGGGAGCAAAACGTGCACACCATCATCATGTTAACAGGATTTAAAGAAAATGGCAAGGTGTGAAAGCAGGCCATAAATAATACTATTAATTTGAATAATAATATTTTTGTCTTTAGGCTATTGAGCATGCAGTTGTAATGTATTTATTTTTGCTTTTGCTTATCAAAAGTTAATTGAACTTATTACTTGGACAAACAGACTTACCTTATTAACTACCTATCGAATCAGGGTTGGTGGAGGTGCTGCTGCCTATCCTAGCTTTTCAATGGGTGCAATGTAAGTCCATTGCACACATGACACACATACCAAAACATCCATCCAAATTAAACTAATTGCATTTGTGGACTGTTGAAAAGAATCAGAGCGCTTGGATTGAATCCAAAGGGTATACAAAACTGTATATCAATTTGTCTTTGTGATATACAATTATACCATTTATACCAATTAAATCATTATTTTAACTATTTTATTTGTTTTTAGCAATTATTGTTATATAAATAATATTAATGACATTGTAAAACCTGAGCATGTTTCTGTAGCTGATCATATATTCAAACCTGCAAGTACTGAATTATCAAAACAATTTTTTTTCTTTTTACTTACATTTGTAGACTGGGTCAGCACCTTGACTACAGAGTCAGACGTTTAAGTAGTTGATCACCCCAATAATGTTTGTGCTAATCTCATCTACCCATGTGCAATAACAAAATTGTGTGTGTGCCTCTGTAAATATTTACTAGAGTGCTGAAAAAGAATTATGGGACATTTAAAACAGGTTTTTTTATTAAACAAGAACATTAAACAAGCAAATGTTAGGGAAAAACACAATTATGCAAATGAGATGCAAATTGACTATCATGATTGAGAAACAAGTGAGAAATTGGTGAGGTGAACAGAAGCACGTCAAACTAGACAAGAGTGCCACACACTGTGCAGTAGGTAGTATGATCACCCAAGCCTAACAAACACATTGATGGTGATGGGGAATTGACAGGATCAGATTGTGCAGCAGTTCTTGTGGGATCCTCTGACACGCTCTAGCTCATGAAGTGTTGTCATAGACATTGTATGGTTTGCCAGACATCATTCCTTTGCATCCCAAGCATGTCCAATGAGATTCAGGTCTGGAGAAAGTTAAGGCCAGTCCATGTGTTTGATTCCGGTCTCTGGATGTATGTTGATTCGATTTGCATGGCGGAGGCTTGCAAGTTGTTTGCAACTGTTCCAGCATAGATTAACACTATAGGATGCACAACCTCATCTTGATATCTGACAGCAGTCAGTGACAACCACCATACTGGTACCAGACCACATCATAATTATACCACCAGAGAAGGAGTTAATTTATGACCTGAAATGTTTATTCTCCAGTGTTCCTCATTTATACCAGATCAGGACACAATCTCTTCGATCATCAGAGAAAAGGATAATTACTTATCACTTATCAAGAGTCCATTGACGGTGCCACCGTTCTACAGTTTAGTTGGATGATGATTATAATGAAATATGTATATAAATGTTAAATGTATATGAATTAGGCTGTTCCCCTAATTTTTGTGAGCAATATATGCTTGTCTGTGACCCTCCAGATAATGTGTAATCAGTACTGGCCTCCTCAACGGGGTACTGGCTGCTATGGTGCCCTTCAAGTCACCACTGTGTCCTGTCGCTATGGTCCAGACAGTTACATCACTTCTATCCATCTACGCCATGTAAGACATTTATATATGTTAAAAAAACATTATTAATGTGATTGCATTAATCTGTTTAGATATCATGTGGATGTCTCGTTGTGTTTCAGAGAGGGTCTCCAACGGAAAGACATATAACACATTATCACTATCCCGGCTGGCCTGATCAGGGGGTTCCGAAGGCTCATGTTTCTCTCTGTGCCTTCACTGAGTATGTGCGGAAGCACCTGGATAATTCTCCTAGCTTAGGCCCAACGGTCGTGCATTGCAGGTCTGATCACAATTTTTTTTACCATTGATATGTGAGGTTTTTAATATGAAATACTAAAAAGTTTACTTTATCCCAGTAATATTCATGCGAGCAGAGAATTAGAAGATTTAGGTACCTTAGGTAACTTTGACTTGCTTTTCAAAATGTCTTGACACATTTGGGAATAATAACTCATTTTAGGTTTTTAGTAAAGTCAGACATTTGTAATCAGAACAAATGCTTGTTTTAGTCCTTGCTTTAGTTTACTTGCTACTTGAATCCCAAGATGATGGTGACATTGTGATTATTAGATAGGTGGTGGGTGGTGCATCAGACCAAAATAGAATCAAAATGTAAATCTACTGTCAGTGTTATCAGTATTTGATCGGTTGATCAGTATAAACATGATTCCTAAATGTCTGCTGACATATCATAAATGGTTATTTAAGAATACAGTGGAACCCAGGTTAACGACCACAATCCATTCCGCAAGGTTGGTCGTTATCTGAAATGTTCACTAACCGAAACAAATTTCCCCATAAAAAATAAAGGAAATAGAAATAATTGGTTCCCAGCACCGGTTGACTGGCTAATATATGAAAATTATATATACAGGTATGATGTACAGGTAAATTTTAAAAATAAGAACAGTTATAATACAGTACACATGGAGATAAATAAACATAAAAAGCATTTAAACACAAGAAAACATTTAGTAAACAAGATAAAATGTACCGTTTTGACTGCGGTGTGACGGCGTGAGTGGATGGATGGGGGTGGGGGGGATTCCCCTACATGAGAACGTCTGTCATTGTATAATCAGGAGTAACTTCCCTTCTCAGACGCTTTCAGGTTGAAAAAACGTGTCCAGTGCCTGTTGTTCATTTCTACCTGCCGTATTTCAGCCGTGATAACTGACACACGCACGACTTGTTCAAAATTAGAAATCTTAGAATCTTAGAAAAAAAGACTTTCGGTTCTATTGTTGGTCGCTGTTTTCACTTCGCTGCTACTATTGTTCTGAATCTTCTTTAGAACCATGATCGAGGATTATATTATTAAAATAATACACAAAAATCACTGAATTATTAGAATATGTAAAGATAAAGATACTCGATTGTAACCGTATTAGGCGTGAATGATGCTCGGTCAGAGATGCTGGTCACCTGGTGATGATGTAGGTGATGTAGTGACGTTCACTATCCGAAATTTTGATTGTTATCCGGGGGAAATTTTCAGCGAAATGGTTGGTCGTTAACCGATTTGGTCATTATCTGAGGCGTTCCTTAACAGAGGTTCCACTGTACATGTATTACATAGTGCTCCTTTAAGATGTGTCTTTAAGGTGTGTCTAAATGGTGCAAACGAACATATTACATTTTCTCTTGTGTGTATAGTGCAGGTGTTGGTCGCTCTGGCACATTTGTGGCTTTAATGTGGTTGATGCAACTCTGTGTGAGAGGGATTCTGCCTAATGTATGCTTGGCTGTCCAGGATTTGCGCAAACATAGAGTATTAATGGTGCAAAAACTGGTAAGTAAGCATATATGCAATTTACTCGATAGACAAAATTTGTTCAAATTGACTATCATGATTGAGAAACAAGTGAGAAATTGGTGAGGTGAACAGAAGCACGTCAAACTAGACAAGAGTGCCACACACTGTGCAGTAGGTAGTATGATCACCCAAGCCTAACAAACACATTGATGGTGATGGGGAA
Organism: Ammoglanis amapaensis; assembly: GCA_028566735.1. Taxonomy (NCBI): domain Eukaryota; kingdom Metazoa; phylum Chordata; class Actinopteri; order Siluriformes; family Trichomycteridae; genus Ammoglanis; species Ammoglanis amapaensis. The sequence goes on along the minus strand of JAOUQU010165190.1, from coordinate 10,176 downwards.
TTGACAGGATCAGATTGTGCAGCAGTTCTTGTGGGATCCTCTGACACGCTCTAGCTCATGAAGTGTTGTCAAAAACATTGTATGGCTTGCCAGACATCATTCCTGTGCATCCCAAGCATGTCCAATGAGATTCAGGTCTGGAGAAAGTTAAGGCCAGTCCATGTGCTTGATTCCGGTCTCTGGATGCATGTTGATTCGATTTGCATTGCGGAGGCTTTTGTTCACAGGTATACAATAAAATGGGTATATGTTATGCAAAAAACTCACTCAAAAATATGAGTGTATTTCCAATTGGCTCTGTACGGCACCTATAAAAAAAAGATCAAAACAAAGCCATCCATTAGTTTTCTGTAAATTAAAAAAAATGTGTATGCAAACTTTATGGCCACTAAACGGCATACTGCTTTGAAAACTATAGACATGTGAGTACTTTTAAATAATGATTTTTGTTATTTTAATAGCTGTATGAACTAGTTTTTTCATGTTTGCCATTAGCACAAGCTAAGACTGCTTTCCCTCCATATAGTATTTTACTCTATTTAAAGTTGTGTACTGCGTATAGACCTATTCTAACTTATTTAAAAAGAAATGTTTTATTTAAGTGAGGTGTAAAGCACTTCAAAATATTTGGTAAAACATTTTTAGAGCAGCAAATGATATAGCACCATTATATCAATGTATATGTGGGCTATAGTTTGATCTAAGGACTATTGAGAATAGAGAGAATGATGTACGGATGAGTAGTGTCCAAGTGCAACGGACTGTTCACAGTCAACTAAGCACCAAGGCAGCAACTGGTTTAGTTAAAGTCAGGGAGACCAACATCATGCGGTTAAGCATGCTTGAATATGTCAAAGGACTCACTAAGATCTAAAAAGAAAACTGCATAGACTGCCAACATCTTGATTCATCGAAGGATCATTTAAACTCTTAAACTCTTGGTTTATGTAATTGGTTACCATAAAATTAATGAATTAGTATTTATGTACTGCTTACTTAATTTCGGCGTAGTTTTAGTGTAGTCATTTATTTGTATTTCTTTGTGGACAATGATGGCTTAGTGGTTAAGGTACTGGGCTGGAGACCAAAACAAGACCTTTAACCTCCAATTGCTTAAAAATGGCGGCTCTTTGTAATTGTAAGTTGCTTTGGATTAGAGCGTAAATGCATTAATTGTTAAATGCTGTAAACGTAAATGTAGAAATGCATGTGAAATATACAGAAATGTGGTTGAAAGTAGGTGTGTGTATGTTTGTGTGTATGTATATGCTTACAGGAACAATATATACTTGTGCATCAGTGCTTACTTCACTGGCTTGGTGGGAGCATGAATAAAGAAAGGTAGGAACCTTTCATTCATTCAACAGTTGAGGCCAAATGTGTTGAGAAGGGAACATTTACACAATTACAGAATTAAGCATTCTATATGTGTTAGCCTTTTTGTTGACAAATACATCCATTGTAATCAAAGTCTTAATAGTTGCAATGTTGACCCGTCTAATTATCTTACCAAAATCTTAAATGATGGCAACCCATTTGTGCCTAATCAGTGCTGCTTGGAGTTGATCAGTGTTTCTGGCTTTTTGTCTGTCTACTCTCTTTTTGACAATTGAACTCATTGGGATTGAGGTTTTCGGGCCAATTTTTCACATCTCAGATCAACCTAGTGCATGTTTTTGGATTACTGTTGGAGGAAAGCTTAGTACCCAGAGGAAACCCATTATGACACAGGAAGAACATGCAAACTCAGAAAACCCCCAGCCCTACTCGAAAATCAAACCCAGGACTTCTCACTGTGAGGCGACATCTAACCACTAAGCCACCACCAATGATAGATATATGTTGCTTAACTAGCACACTTTTAGTTTAGGTTTTGGATGGCCAGTTGCAGCTTGCTTAAGTGAAATAAAAATTTGACGTTCTAATAAAAGGTCCTGGTAGGTTGTCTCAGGCATCTGGTAAGATCATGTCCTGAACCACGACCATTTTTAATGTTTCTGTTCATTGCAGCTCTAAACATTAGATAAATGCTGCTCTCTTATACTAATTTTTTGTTCGAGAGTTGCCGACAAGTCTGCTTACCATGAATCACGACTACTTCCTGGCCGTTGCTGAAATTTAAAATTAATCTTTTTACTTAAGATGTTTGTTCATCGTCCAACTTTCCAGCAAACCATTTGTCAAACGGCTCTGAACAGAACCTGACAGTAAAAATGGCTTGTGGCCTATTTCTGTTATCAAAACAGTTTAAAAGTTTTGTTTTATGTTTTTTTCAAGCATTATCACAGCGTCTGGAATTAAGAATTTTCAGGCATGGCTTTTTCTCAGATGACAGCCAGACGCCAATTCAGGAAAATTAAGCATCTTTTAAAATACATCATTTCAATTTAAGTCATTCTTAATTATATGTTGGTTTTCAAAAAACTATAGACAAATATTGTAATCGTAAAATAACCCTAAAAACCCTTAAAAGTTCATAAACTCATGTTACTGTACAATAAGTAAGAATAAATGCCTATAAAAATCACATTAAAGTACGTACAGTAGTTCCAATATCTACTGTCAGGTGTTGTGAAGATTCATCGTTCAGATTAGTTTACACACAGTATACGTGTATTTATCTTATTAACCATATCTTATTATTAAGGTTTTATTAACCGTATATGATTACTAATCTCTTATTAACCATATGCTATTGACAATGCATTTAGAAATAAGGTACAGAACTGGGAATGGTTATTTTTGTTTGGAAATCTGAGATTTCATACGGTATCAAATCTCAGCCCTGCCAGCCAGTTCACCTGTTGTTTATACTGGGGGGATTATAAGATTGATTGATGTTGCCTGCTCAGAGATGGGTGTGTATCTCTGTACACAGAGCCAATACACATTTCACGATCACACATGTCAGAAAATCATACCTCCTGCTCGCCTGACTTTCCAGACTAATCCTGCATCCATATAACTCACTTGTTTTGCTTCCATTTTATGAATTTACTGAATAGATCAATCTTTATTTTATTCTATAATGTTTTGTGTTTACATCGCGTTCCTTGAGCGTTTGCTTGATTTCATCCTGTCTAACTATTCAGTTTCACACTTGGATATTTATCCAAGCAACACTTTCCATGTTTGACAGCTATTAATTGCGTGATTATGTGAGTAATTCTCACGTGTGTAGGATAGCAGTCACAAGCCCAGCTCTCTATCAGGCCATAGCTTATTGAGAGGACGAATAGATGCTTTTTAATCTCATTACTCGCCCTATACTGTCTTACTAAACTGTTGGAGTGGAGGTGAACATGAAATATATTCAGCTTATACTTACTACAATGACATTTTGAATAATAGGTTGCAAAGAAGGTATCAAAATCAGTTGGGTTTTAGATAAGATTTGAAGACATATTGGCACAAACCTTTGCTCTTATTTTTGAATCTAGTCAAAAAAGAAATCTGTTACAGAATTTTGCGCCTTTTCTGTTTGTAGTTCTCAGATTGCAGTGTTGCAGAGGAGGCTCTGGCAATCCAAAAGTCGTCGCAGAAGTAGACATTCAGACCATTTATTTAATCCTGAATTGGCTCACCTCTCTCAGTTATATCATACTCCTTGGCCTCAGCATACTCCCCTGCCACAGCACACACCAATTTCACAAGACCCACCCCGGCTTCAGCACTTACCCAGACCTAAGCACAAAGCTCAGCCTGAGCTCACACCTCACCCTCAGCACACACTCCAACCCCAGGATCCAGTTTTGAACCCAAATTCACTCCTGCTCAAACACACATGTGAATCTGAGCGCACACACCGGCATGAAAACAAATCCCGGCTTCACTACAAACACCAGTCTGAAGAGACAGAACAGCAAACAGCATGGCAGACTCTACAAAACTCCCTACAGGTTTTTCATCCTGTAAAACTACTACAGAGGATTCTTCCCCCTGCCTCAAACCTAAGTTCATTCACATCAAATAACACAACCACGGACTAATAACAGAAAGATACACAAGGAAAATAAGAAAGGAAGAAAGAGAGAGAGGGAGGAAATGCATGAAATGCATCAATTTCATTTGTTTATCACTTTTAACAACAGACATTGTCACAAAGCGGCTTTACAAAGTTACAAAGTACAAAAATAACAATAACAAAAATACCTTGTTGAGCAGCCAAGGGCAAGTATGGCAAGATAAAACTCCAAAAATATACAGAGAGAAATAAGACTCAGCAGGAACTAACCTTCACTGGTGGACAGGATGATATTTAACTTCCGGTCTACCCAGCCATCACCAGAACAAAATCATTTCTACTCCCCAAATAAATATATCAAGTTGACTGACTAACACTGACTAACAGAAATACCAATGTTAAGATTAAGAATATTTTTTTTAAATTATTTAATAACAACATAGTAAATCCCTCTGCTGAAACATCTTTTGTAATATCTAACATCCATTTTTTCCTTGGATGACCAGCTGGTCTTGAGCTAAATGTCTAGCAGGATTTAAAGCAATTTGAATGGAATTGTAAGATTTGCACTGTTATTGTGATTGTTTCACATTATATTCTCCTTTATTGTTTTGTATCTGCATGTGTTTTGTATATATTTGTTCGTATTAAGTGTTCTTATATCCTGATCCTCAAGATCAGCTGGGCACCATGGAAAAAATACACATTTTATTCTGTATGGAATGTCATATACACAACAAATAAAATTAAAATGAATTTAAACAATATAATCAACAATATAATACAAAGTCAACATTTGTTAATAATAATAGTTTTACTACTTTTTGGGGGTATTGCTGTCTAAAGGTTTATAATATAATGTATTGTTATAATATGTTATTGTTATAATAGTATAAGACAAAACCAAGTTCCTGCAGATGGAGGACTGCTCACTAAAATTTGTAGCAGTTCTTACTGAAACTACTTTGTAAGTTACATGACTTAAAAAAACATTTTTTTGTTTATGTTTACTATGCTGGAGAGTATTTTCACACTTTGCACGAATTTGGTTTACATTTTTTGTTTTGTGCTGCATTATTGTGAGAGTTTGTCTGAATAAAATAAACTTACACGAGATTATCAGTTTTAATTGAAAGAAAATTCATCACTAAGATTAGTCGACTAATCAATAAAATAGTTGATAAATGAATGAATGCAGCCCTAATCAGTATTACTAATTTGCTTTATATCCAGGCTTTATTTATATTTATTTTAACACTATATCTAACAAACAGGCAGAATATTACAATCACATGTGGTCTGTAATTCAGAAAAATGAATTAATAATAATTAATAATTCACAAAAAAGTCAAATATTTAAGAATAATTTATCACAGCGACATGAAAGTGTGTGACCCTGATCAGTCATACGACATCATAATCTTATAACTACTCACGTTGAGATGTCTTTTTCAAAATGATTCCAAATGTATATTCTTTTATTATTTTCATTAAGGATAAATAAACTTCTGTAACTGTGTTTTAACAAAAATCTCATATTAGAAAATTATAAATGTTTCAGAGGCCGATGTTAGCTGAAACGTCATTTGTTCAGTAAAATGTCACTAAAGCTGTGTCTCAAATCGAGCACCTGAACACTTTGTACACTGTTTTAGTACCTGTTTCTCTCCACAATACAATGTAAATGTGTTTTCTACTACAATGTAAATGTGTTTTCTACTTTTAAACTAACATTGCAAAGTTAAAACTAGACATAAAGTGAACTGAAAACATCAAACATGGACATAAACATGACTTGAAGTAAATAGCAAATATATGATCACCTTTTCTTTTTTCTTTCTTTTTGTTTCAAATGCACATTTATGCACGTGTCTTTAATTTAACCTTAAACTAAATATACACGTTTTGTAAGAACAACAAAACCTTTAGTTTTGGAATATAAGTGTAACTATGTGCTTGATACTCGATGCTGCTTCTTTCTTCTAGAGAATTCCACCATTACCCTGTATGAAGAAAGTGGGAAAGCATAGATGAATTCTTCATTGAATGAATGATTGGGTGACAGAATTAACGAATGAAATAATGATTGATGAATGGTCAGTTTCGTCATTAGTTCATTGTATTGCTTAAAGTTTTCGGCATGTTAGAACAGTCAGTGTAGTTTGCATGTTCTCCCGGCCTGTGTGGGTTTTGTATGGGCTTCCTGCCCGAGTCACACTGTTTGTGTGTATGCAAATTCAATAGCAACTGTATTTGGTCAGAACTGCCTTTTACTTTATGACAAACACACTTGCTTTGCACACTGAGGTCTTCCGCGTTTGTACACGCGGGTGGAAGTCAAGACCGAAAGAGAAAGTCGAATATTTACAGACATGTAAGAGTATTTAGTCACTTATTTTGGAAACTAGAAACCCTGAGCTGGTTCGGTTCACTCGTTTCTCTGACTGAATCCAAAACTAAAGGTTCAAAACAGCCGAAAAGAAGATAGAAGTCACAGACACAGCGATGGATGTTGCCAGATCTTCGAAAAACCGGCTTACAAACACGGTAGGCTTTGCTAGTTCACACGTAACCTGGCAATTTAATTCAGTTAATGCATCATAAAACAATTTTCTTCAACAAAAGGACAGTAAACTACGAGGCCATAAATACAGCACACTACATAAAACCTACAGAAAAGTACAAATTAAATGCAAATGTGTTGACATTGCTGGTAAATATTGAGCTATGGATTGTTTGTAGTTTTATATAACATAATAATTAGATTGTCTTTAATCATTTAATTGCAACATTTTATACCTATCAATTCATGCATTATCTAGATTTACCATGCAGGTGACGGTGGGTTACAAACTGGGGGGCATTCACACAAACACCTTAAATAGATTGCCAGTCTGTACACACACACACACACACACACAGAGTACAAACAGCACAAAGAACAGTCACAGTATCTCCAATTAATTCTGACTGCATGTCTTTGAACGGTGGGTGGAGTACCCAAAGGAAACCCACTCAGACACTAGGAGAACATGCAAATTCCAATCGAATCGAACCCAGGAATTCTCTGAGGTGCCAATTTTAGACTGAAGAGGTTTTGCAACAACACTAAACTCTTGCATATGACTGTACATTTGACTGTACAAACTAAATACAAATGTATACTGGTCTAATTCCTTTCCCCACAGACTATCGTTTTGTTATTGTTTATTTGCTTTGCACGTTTTAAACGGGTCTTGTGTCAATAACAAACATTTCAAATAAAGAATGTCTAGCAAGGGGAAAGTGAAAGTAAAAGTAAACTAGGCTTTGGAATTTTGCAGATTATGCACAATTCATTGTATGTGATTGTCATCTGCCTAGCTATTTGTAGGGTTATATATCAATAATAATGATCATGAATCCAGAGTTGATCAACCTGTTTGCATTTATTTAAACTTAATCATTATTTTTAGCAACAGTACACAAAAGTATCAAGCTTGAATAGATTCCTAGGAATTCCGAAATTCTGCCTGGACATTGTTTTACGTTTAAATTGAGGTCATGTCCGGGTAAAAGAGGACTCATGGTGACCCTACTTTAACCATCTTCTGACTTCACATTCCACCACGGAGATACATTTTTGTCCTAAAAGTACTACTGCCACCTAGCGACACCTCGTTCTACTACAGCCCTATTATTACACACTTACCAATACACGGCACTCTTCCCCCTTTGACTTGAATTTATATGTAGTCATAGTTTTATCTAACATCAAGACAGTGTATCATGACATAACTTATAAAATACTTCTATAAATCTTAACTGTAATGTGTATTTCATAAATCCTGATGAGTTATACGGTGCATTATTACTCATTTGTTGAAGAACTCATGCCAATGTTCTTTTGACTCAATCAGTCAATCAACAATCAGTTCTTTGAGCAGTTTCTACAACCAATTCTTTGTTCTAACTCTAACTGTGGTTGAGTATCTTTCCCGGCTTTATCAATCAAAAGTCATTTGGAATGTCCTTACTAGCGACACCTGTCATTTTTAGAGTCAAAACACTAACTTTTTTGCAAAATTTTGTTAAGATTGGCATTAGTAAAAATGCACCGTATAACTCATGTTATGTTACCTTGCACCATACAGAACCTGGTTTCTTTTCAACTGTTCCTGTATTCTATGTGTTGTCTGGACCGAATTTGGATGCAGCAAGTCTAAAGTTGATCATAGTTTCCATCATAGTTTTTTCCTCTGCAGAAGAGTGATCCATTGTTGTTTGTGGAGTGATACGAATTGATAAGCGCTCTTGACACTCGTCCCTCTTGTTTTCATGCTTTTCTGTGATGACTTTTTCAAGATTCCCTTGAACATTTGCACAGCTCTTAGTGCAAAGCCATTTGATGATGCATGTTATGGTGCTATTGTGACCTAATGAATTCTATTCTTTGACAGTTCTTAGCACTTGTGAAGCACCTCCCGTTGTCCATCACTGGCATCTCTGGGAGTCCTTGCTGACTGAAACTTTCCTTTAGACATTCAATTGTTGTTGATGTTGAATTATTCACTGGATACACTTCTATCATCTACCACAATTGGGATATCTTTCTAACGAAATGTCTAGCATTATCTGCGTATAACCTTTTCCCGAGTTGATCAGGGAATTCCACATGAGTGTGTTAGTGCTACAGCTGGTATGCTGTTTTTGACTAATCTGTAAAAACTGTATATTAACCAAACTGTAAATTGTCTTAACTTTGCTTTAATGTTGGCATCGAACTTTGGCCACCAGCGTAATATTCATCCCATTTGTTCCTGGATGGTATTGATGCATCAGCTTTAGAGAAAAATCTTATCCTTCTGGAGCCAACCTAGGCATTTTGAGACCCACAAGCCACATACAGGCTTTTGTGCATCTATATCTTGCCGACGGGATGTCAGACATAAACACCAATGAACAAGTATTTATGCTGTGCATATAAAACATCTGTGTTGCTTTTATTTTAAACAAACATGACATACATAAATATTTACAAAATATTCCTTGCTTGCTAAAATATATAATTGACCACTTTTACAATAGGAGAAAATTTATTTTAACCATAACTATTATTATGTTCTCTTTGGTTTGACCCTTCAGCACAGTTCCGATTTTTCATGTGGCCCTTCATTATTTGCCCAGCCTTGTACTAGAGGGATAAACACACATCTTTTATTAAAACCTAATTCCTCATGGTTTGCATATGGTGTAAAATCTTTTTTTATTGTCTGGTCATCCCCTGAACATGTACTGTACTCAGGAGAGATCAAGATATAATCGAGATCTATTAATAGAACTTCCATTGTTCCCAGCATTGCTATCTGTTTAATGCGTTTGCATTTAAATGTTCTTTGCGTCTTTTGTTGATGAAAACATATTCATAAGCCTGCAGTGTTATTGCCCAACTGATTTCTTGTTGATGCCGTTTGTGGCACTCCTTTAATTTTATTCAATAGCGAAATCAATAATATTATCAATTACAAATTGAATTTACCGCTAGCCCTTTCCTTATCCAGCTGCGAATAGTTCATTTCAGTATTATTCAGTATTTTGGATGCAAAACATATTCGTCTCGGTGTTCATTCTGCCATACAATGAGAAAACACTGCCCTCCAAGGCACAAGCTAAAATTAGTTCTTTGCTTGTGTTTAAATGTACTAATAGAGTATTTTTCTATCGATTTTCCTTCCCTTTCCTCCATGTCCATTTCTCTTTGTTAAGTACCCTGTGTAACAGAGCTAAGGTAGATGACGCCTTGGGTGAGAAGCAATGATAGTAATTCAATAGTCCCAAGAAAGCTTTGTTTGAAGCAGGCAGTTCTCAAATTGCCCGAACTTCGTCACTTTGTCTTTTTTTGTGATCCAGAATTTGCTCTCTTCAATTGCAATCCATTGTCTTCTAACCTTGTCATCATTTACGAAGATGCTCTGCTTTGTTTCTTCCACTCACTAAGAAATCATTGAGGTATACCATTACCTGTGAAATGCCTGTTAGGCATTAGGCATTAAAAATTGCTGGTTGGAGAAGAGGCGGACGAGTTAACGACTTTTTGTGTAATCATCAACATACGTACTTCTTTGCGTCTTCATCCAGCAGTATTTGTTGGTTGACATTAGGGCTGTCCGCAAATAATCGATTATTCGTTGGTCGACCAAAAAAATTACTAGTCGGCCAAATTCCATTGGTCG
>JAOUQU010165081.1:0-14731 GCA_028566735.1 Ammoglanis amapaensis | reverse complement strand
GTGTGTGTGTGTGTGTGTGTGTGTGTGTGTGTGTGTGTGTGTGTGTGTGTGTGATGGGGGGGTGGAGGTGGGGGTACACCGAGTGATCCGGTTTCCTAAGCAACCCAAAAACCTGCAAAAGAGGTTAATGAGAGAAAATGAATCGACGTGCATAATGTATCAATCATGAAAATAGACGTGTCATGTCTTTGGACTGTTATAAAATCTTTTAGCCCCACAAATTTAGTTGTTATAAGTAATTGGTGTTAGAGGAGGCCTAAGTGTTCCTTAATCCTATTTAGAGTCCTGGCGGAACGCCACGTACACACACACACACACACACACACAGGACAATTTCAGTATTCAGTTAACTGCATGTCTTTGGACTGTTATACTGCCACCGGATGGCTATACAGTTTTCCAGGAATCAATCCCGGGATCCTTGCAGTGAGGCAACAGCGTGTGACGAAAAAGTCACCGTTACCTGTGCCGGCGTGGCTTTCCTCCGGGTACTCCGGTTTCCTTCAGCAGTCCAAAGACATGCAGTCCGGTTAATTGGAGACACTGAAATTGTCCCGTTTGTGTATGTGTGTACTCTGCAACAGACTGTGGACCTGTTCAGGTGTTTAGTGTATTCACCCGGTGTGACCGGTGTGTGTAAGTGCTGGTAACTCCATAATGGATGGATGCACGGTTCTATTATACCGAGTTAAAGAGTCGACTCACTGAGGAATCAAAACCGCACTCGACTCAACGGTAAGATTCGATTCATCCGTGAATGGATCATTACAGTCGATTCCGAATCGAAAAATCTATTAAGCCCAAGCAGGCACACCGAATCGAAATATCGTCCCTTTCTTTCTTTAAAGATCGTAAACCACATTCGTGTCTGTGTGTGATCCAAAATCCGTAAACAAGTAATCAACAAATTGATTAATTAGTAAACACGAAATCAAATTTGAACTGAAACGATTCGGAGTCGGTTCGTGAATCAAAACGGTTCAGCCATTGTTTCATAATCATCCTCCCGGGGCCTTTATTTAGCACCGCGGTTCGAGAATAATGTCGGTCCACCGGCTGGGGTTGTTATGCTCCGAATTCTCGGTCGATTCTGGAACATTAACGATCCGGTGGCGGCCGTTAGACGGACGATTCAGCGACTCACCGTCCGTCGCAGCTCGAGCTCTGTTGCGGCGCTTTATAGATCCAGTCAGCGCCTCGTCTCCACGGAGCAGCTCGTTCCGTCCCTGTTTCGCTATTATTCCGTTATTAAACGATAATAAACGTTATTAAAACAACAATTAATGAAGAAAATCCGTGAGCGGTGAGAAGCAGCTGCTGCTGTTCGGTTCAAGCCGGAGCCGAACGAGCGGCACAGCGCCACGTCCAAACACACGGGGGCCATCAAACTACCACAAATATCCATTAAAACATATTAAATATGAAACTATTACACGATTAAATTGTGTACTCGCGTTACAGCGTTACACCGGGGTCATGTTTACTGTGGAAGTTTCTATTTATCGTTTTATTGAGCATTAAAAGTCGTGTGTAACATTAATTCATCACATCAGACACGGTTATACATCTTTTTTTTTATCTTTGCATGTCTTTGGACTGTGGGAGAAAAGCCACACAAGGAGATACGGGGAGAACATGCAAACGTCGCACTGAAACAGTCACCCGAACACCCGTGGATCATACACACCCTCGGTGAATACACGAAACACCCGAACGGGTCGTGGAGTTCCGTCCCGAACACACACTCCAATTTGTGTTTGCATGTCTTTGGACTGTATTAGGAAACACAGGCAGACACGGATAGAACGTACAGAAAGCCGCCGTCTTAGCCAAGAATCGAATCCTGATACTGCATGTCTTCGGACTGTGAGAGGTAACCGGAGTAGCCGGCGGGAGACCCACACAGACCCATGCAGGAAGCCTTCCTGGGGATTCGAACCCGGGACTTCTTGCTGTGAATGTGGTTTTATAAAGAGACTACATCCATATAGTGCGTGTATTTTAATAGTAAACAAATAAATCAGTTTAGCAGTTTAGCCAGAACGTGGCGCTATCACAGCACCTTTTATCGTAGCGCACAGATGTGTGACAGCTGTCTCACCGCCTTGCTGTCTCACTAGTTTGGGTTCTAATGACGCCTCATAAGACTGTAGAAGTATTCATGTCTGTCCATTCATCCATCAAAAGGTCTCAACCTCACCTGTACTGATGTTGGTAACAGTCGTTATGGTAAACATGACACTTAAATGCAACACTTTCCTGCAGCAACAATCGCACAATATCAGAAAGAAGCATTCAGAGGGGCGTTGTTACTCAACAACAATGTCACAAACACTTCAAGCTCCTGATTCACAGTTACTATAGTGAACCTGAAACATTGCACCATCGTGCCGAGACGAAGAGGCTCCGGTTCACGTAGAATTTAAACTTTAATTATATTAGTTTTTTAGTGTCAATAAAATGTGTGATTCGTCGTCATCTTCCAGCGCCAGCAGCACATCGAAACGCAGCAGCGGGCATTCTGTGCTGGAGGACGATTTAAACGGTGGCTTCTTTTCAACTGATAAAACATTTTCTTTTTCATTTGATTAGAATAGAATCAGAATTCTAAAGCGCTCTAGTCTTACATTTCTTTTCTTTGTTTGCTGCACCGTGTACAGAGGGGTTGCCGGGTAACAAAGACGACGCATCACTCCATCCAAAATCGATAGAAGAAAGAACAACAAAAGAAGACACGTCAGGTAAGATGTTATAACGTCTGTTATAACATTCTGTAAATTATTAAGTTATTCATAGACTCCTAGCAACCTCTTATCTCACTGTAATACATTGTCATGCAGATGATGAAGGTAGAGAGTCGAACCCGAGCCAGTTTATAAGCAGCGGTGGGTTAGTGAGGCCCAAGTCCAAATATACAACCAACACTCGACTGGTAAAGAGGAAACTGGAACGGCTCAAAGCCAAGATGCAGAAACTGTCAGAAAATCATCAGTGTATCCGTCCTGAACGGTCAGTGTCTATGTAAAACTCTTTTTATTTAAACGTATCACATTAACATCCTTTATTAGTCATTACACGTTTACAGAAGTTCTCTTTCCTTTCATTTGTCTAAAGTTTGTGATGTCACAGTTTGGGATGTGTTTTGTGCAGAAAAGCGTATCATCCGTTCGTGTGGAACAGCTTGAATCCGTACACAAACACCTCCGAGATCGACTACCTGCTCAAGGTAACAAGACTGTCATAACGTTTTAACCTGACGTCTCTGTATTCATTTATAAAGCGGCATCGTCGCCGTGACGACAACTGATCCGGATTTCATACGCGTGCGTTTCAGCTTCCGATTCAATTTATCCTCCATGATGGATGTAACGAAGGACCCGAACTACACAACAAATCAGGTGTCATCAGCCGTTTATACACAGCAGGAAACAATCTTGTGTGTTAAACGCAGACATGACGCGGAACTTCTCTCAGCACGCAGCATTTATACTTTTATATGTGTGGGACATGTAACGGCTGGTGAATGGGCTCCGAACATGTGGTTTGTATCAGAACGGGTCGGAGACGTCGTGTGTGGATTCTTGGCCTCGCTCAGGTGCCCAACGGTGTTGACTTGGAGGAATTGGGGTCATCACTTCCCTGCACCCTAAACCATCAAAACTTGATCTAATAGGAAGTACGATGATGATGTAGAAGCGGTCCTAATGTTAAGCCCTGCAAATCCCGGCAAATGTGTTTGATGTCTTTTTGATTTGTGCTTCATTTTTCAGTCGTCCATCGATCATGGCGGTGACGGAAGACCTACGAAGAACACGAGGACACAAAAGGTTCATCTGTCACACTGACTTTACGTCTTTCTGCACCGATTGTCACGAGCCAAAACACTAAAAGTTTGTAGTCAGTTATGACCTTTCTATACGCCGTTGCCGTGACGATGAAGACAGACCTCTGGTGAGGTTTAGATACGTGTGTGAATGATAAAACGATATCAAAGATTTTAATGTTCAACATCGTTTATGAAAGCGATGTGTGTTAATAAAACTCATATGTCCTCCTTTAATCTGAAGTGGAATAAATCTCATCGTTCCTGTCATGGGGGGGAGGGGAGGGGTGTACAGTTAAATGTACCGACCCGTTTAATACCAGGGAACAAGGACGGATTCAAAATAAACCCGGGTCATGATCAATATTCCATCCGTTCATCATTTTCCTCATGAATCCAGTCCTGTGTTGTATTTCTGCGTCAGTTCTGTTCATCACGTTCAAACCTGTTCAGTAAAGTTGACAGACAAACGAGCGACAGTGTCGGGACGACGTCCAGAAGTTTAACAAAAAATCTGTGTTTGTTTGGTTTTGTTTACATGTCCTGAAAGATGGAGCACAGTCTCATTAGCATGGAATATTAAAACTCACGAACACTTACAAAGACGGACCGGCTAAACACTACAGAGCAGGTTTCACGTGCTGGGATCGATCAGGACCCTGCCTGTGCCTGGGGGGAGGGGGGGGGGATAAATCGTGGGGAATAAAATAGCTTTTGTTTTCACACATTATTCTCTACAGACGGACGATCGATGAGGCGCTTCCATACACACACTCCGGGTTTTAATACGGGGAACCAAAAATACATCCATTTATTGGTTTCATTATCCGAATAGGATCTAAACATCGACGGGCATCGTGTGAGGTTTAAGACACATTAATGACGTCTCCATGTGTATAATTGATTCTCTATATTCTATATATTCTCTATATTTATATATATAACCACTAACGCTTTCACTAATGACCAATTCTGGTACTTTCCAAGCATCTACAAAGCTGATCGTTGATCCCCATCACGGCCTTAATCACAGCCTATCCGGCACAGGATTAATAATCAGATAGACGACTGGTGTCGGGCCCTTAGGCAAGGTTTTTAATTCTCAATTGTTAAGCCCGTGCACTGCCATGTAAGGATTTGGACGTTTTTGGGGGGCCCGTAGTCGTCGAGACAAAGTGACGACGGTGTAAAGATGTACCGGCATCTTATTTAGCAGGTGAATGCACGGTCTCGGACCCGTTTTGGGCTGGTTTTTAATCGTGGTCCCGCACGCCGTCTCGCCCACATCTCGGGTGTCTGAACACCGATAAGAGAGCGGGTGTGTGTGTTCTGAAAGCGTGGCATCATTCAGCTGAGTGCTGGTTAAAAGAACGTTGAATCTGTTTCAGGGGTCGTTTGAAGCGACCGTGGGTTTCGAGGAGAGAGAAACGCTTCCCCAGAGACCCCGCGGGGCCCCGCCGAGAGCCTACAATAAATCCTGCCAGAGGACTGGGAATTTACATCCTTTACATCCACATCTCGTATCATCCTGAGTGCATCTAAATGCTCGTAAACGTGCCGACAATCAGATTGAGTCCAATTATCAGAATGACTTGCACTTTACTGTCTGATTATAGAAAAGTGTAGAGGGGTTTATTTTGCTCGGGGCCCCTGCAGTGCATCTCATTCTCTTTATGTTATATTCATATCCCACCACTGCTATTATCTGTAATTAATTTGGCATCATGGCGGCGCGGTGGCCTGCTAGTTAGCATAGCATAGTTAGCACTAACTACAGTGTCTGTTTCCTCCGGATACTCCAGCTTCCTTCCACAGTCCATAGATATGCAGTCAGAGGTTAGTTGGAGATACTGAAATTGCGTGCGTGTTCCATTTCTGTACTTTGCAACAGACCGATGGCCTGTTCAGGTGTTTAGTGTATATTCATCCAGTGTATTAAGTGCTGGATGGATGGAGTTTGCATGTTCTCCACAGACAACAAGCAATGGACATTGCTGTAGTCTTACTTAATGAAGAAATGTCCTTCATCAGAGGACCAACACACCTAATAACATGTGTGCTACTGCCCCCAAGTGGATAAAACATGCCATTGTTTAGGATTGTATTGTTGAAATAAAGTGTAGTGCATCATCCATCCAAGGGTGGAGCATCTGATAGTTTCATAAAACTATCAAATGATTATAAATGGTCCTTATAATCTTGCAAAAGGTTTACCCCCCACCCCCTGCAGGGGGCTCCACACGCTATGTATAGGATTTCTTGTTATTAGCCGAAATCTGAGCGAAAGAAACGGCTGAGAAAAAGAGACTTCATTTTACACACAGTGTGTGTGTGTGTGTGTGTGTGTGTGTGTGTGTGTGTGTGTGTGTGTAAGAAACGATCTCAGGTGCGATCGATCGAAAGCTTAAACTCCACAACTCAGTGTTATGCTGAATTCTGACACCTCGACAGAAACCGACTCACTAAGGCAAACTTATTACCAGACATCTAATTACCATAACAACGATCACGACATTCTTTACCGCGTATATTAAAGCTCTTCATTATGCTTTTTTTGTCTTTTGTTTGCTTATTTTTTTACTGCACATGTAGTAAAAGCTCGTAACCACCAGGTGGCGGTGCTGCAGTGAAAGTGACGTGCACGTTGTTATTTTTAATTACCACCACGTGCAGATTTAATTGGTTCATTTCTTGGA
The DNA here is from genome assembly GCA_028566735.1 of Ammoglanis amapaensis. Taxonomy (NCBI): domain Eukaryota; kingdom Metazoa; phylum Chordata; class Actinopteri; order Siluriformes; family Trichomycteridae; genus Ammoglanis; species Ammoglanis amapaensis. The sequence goes on along the minus strand of JAOUQU010165081.1, from coordinate 8,212 downwards.
TTTCCTGCATGAAAATCAGCGTCCAGCTCCACAGTTTTACACACAGTAAGTTTCATTAATACTACAGTTGATCATTTATATAAAATATGTTTAAAATGTTTCCTTATGTTTACTGTTTGTGTAAATAAGAAATGTGATTAACGAGGCTCTGTTTAAGTGGAAAGGGGAAACAAGAAAAATAAATAAGTCATAATTACCAAACAAAACAGCCCAATCACAATAAATTAATCACAAGTATAAAATAATACTATATAATCATTAATAGTGTAAACTAACAGCCTCCCCCAGTCGCTGTTCTGTTTCCTGTTTTATTTTTCAGTGTGTAAACTTGTATTTAGTTGGTCAGAAGGTTTATTTCTTCATTACCCGGGTAGTTTGGTGTTTGTTTATTTATTATGTGTTTATTTTAGTGTTTTTTTTTATTTCCGGTCTGTGTGTCTCTGTTAGACCGTTTGCGTGCTCACGCTGCTGACGTCACCCGCACAGGACGCTGGGATATGTAGTCTCCGGCTGTGCTCGCCATCTTGAATTCCCCCGTTAATTTAATTTGACGTAAAATAACTTTTACATCATAAATTTACACTTAAATCGAGTTTTTATTGTAATAGTGTGTGAATAATAATTGTGTTTGTGTGTTATTACACGTTAATTGCGTGAATCTGTTAATCAAACACGTCACGAAAGGAGCAGCTTGTCGTGTTTTAATCTCTTTTTAATCTTTATTTCTCCAACATCCTTTCATAAACAACTTTTCTACATCTAACTGTCTAGTTTACTACTTATTAAAATGTCTTCCTGTACTAAATATCATAATTTAAATAAAATATTCTGATTTAAAAGCCCAGACTTTTATTATAACTAATCCTGGCACTTCTTTACTTAAGACTCTTTATAAAGGCTTACATTTAAATGTTTTTAAAACCTTTTATTTAACAAATTTAACTCATCTTTATTTAATTCAAGACTTTAAGAAGGTTGTATTGCAAAATTCTAACATTTGAAATGATTGTGGTTGTAAGAAAGTTCAGTAAAACATTTACACAATGTTATTCTGCCCTGTGATTTTATTTATATTTAAATTTAGTCTACAAAGTTAACTAAATTAACGGCACAATTGATCTAATTATGATAGAAATAAATTAGAATGTATGAAACATGATGGATTAAATATATTTTTAATCTAAACTGTTAAGGATAAAATCATACAGATTATATAAACTGTATTATACGAGATGTATAACTGGTATTGATAAATTGTATAATTATCTAATTTATGTATAAAATTAAAAATTAAAAAACAGATGTAAAACATGAAGATTAGCTGTATAATAAGTGTTCATGATTTGTATAATTGTTTAATTCACTATTCTATATAACATTACTATATAAAGTTGTTTCCACACCTCATGAGGAACTTAAGCGCTTTTAAACGTTAAGATTTTAATTTCTACTTCACTGAAGATGAGAATTGTCGATATTTAGTTGAACCTGTATTTAGATGCCACTAGAGGGCGCTATTAATAACGTAGGAGTGTGAGGGAGACAAATCTGGTGTGATCGTTTCCTCTCCCAGCCTAAATGTTGCTGTTGATCTCATTTTAAAAGCTTTCTAATGTTTATAGTCCTTGTACGACAGCCTGCAGTCCTCTCCTGAAAAAGTTCCAGCCTCTTGTGGCGCCCCCTGTAGGATCAGCTGCAAGTTTCTACGCAACAGCTGCGCCTTCTGCTGGGTCGCCTCGGCCCGCTGGATCTGCTTGTCGGCGTTCGTCTTTGTTTGATTATATTTATGGTTTGTGTATTTTAAGTGAAAATAGAGACGTGTACCCCTCCCCAAAGACCGGACAGGACGATACAGCTGCTTTATTTATTACTTTATTTATTCATTTATTTATATTTATTTCAAATGTGCACTCAAACAATCTCAAACATTTAATCATGATGTAGTAATTTATAATATCCACCAGGTGGCAGCAATACAGTGATCTACGTCTGATATTGAATAACCACCAGGTAATAGTACAACAACTTGTAATAGTATTTATTACCCACCAGGTGGCAGTAGTGCAACATGTATTTAAGTGGTTAAGCGTGAGAAAATCGGGCTTCAAATTTCTCATGAAAGTTTATTGATATTTATTGGCCGTGTTTTAAAATAAAAAACAAAAGTCCCCCTAAATAAGCTGCTGCACATTTTATTGGCTATTCTTGAAAAATAAAAAGTAAAAAAAAGGACTTCTTCAGGAGTATCTTCAGTAGTGAAGAGGATTAAACTTCTGCACCATGATGCTGCTGACAAGGGTTTAAATTTCCCTTTTTAATGGTTAAAACTTTAATAAAACACTTAATTAAGAATGTTGGCAAAGGAAAAGACGAACACAAGTAGTGATGATAGAAGAAAAAACGAAAAGTAGGAATAATAATAGAATTATATTTATATATATATCTTAAACGTAGCATGACCAGAAAATGCTGTCGTTGGGGTTGAGTTCCGGGCTGCTTTTAGGACTAGACTAGACTAGAGGTCCCGGTTTCGAATCTCATCACGACTTTCTCTGTGGTTTTAATATCACAAAGTTTTAATAACTAAATGATAAAATGACTAAAAATGTTTGGTGCTGTTGGAGTCCTTTGATGGCTCAGTGGGTTCAGCGGCTCTCTGTTGGAGCTGCAGGTTCTCGGTTCGAATCTCACTGTCGGTCCCCTGGATGTTCATTTTAATTTCACTGAGCCTCTTTACACAATGTAAAAGATAAAATTACCAGGAAATCTCTGTAATGTTGTGAACCGATGGTGGTGCGGTGGGTTCAGGCTCTGTCACTGAGAGTCGTAGGTTCTGGGTTCTAATCTCACAACCAGTAAGTTGTGAAGTTTTAATCACTGAACTTTAAAAATAAAAGACAAAAGTCCAAAAAAAAAAAATAAGTATTAGAGATCCTGTGTGGTGCAGCGTGTTAAGTGTGTGTTCTAGGATGCTGCTGACATGGGTTCTAATCTCTTTTTTTGTAGGTACGGTACAGTACAAGAGAGCAAATAAAACCAAAATCGCCCTAAATAAAAGTATAACCCCCGGTTTTACACCCGAGAAAGTGCCAGTTGAGACCGGATGGACTTACACTTCTTTTCGCCATCCCATCTCAGGAGGGTTCCAGCCCCGGTGAACAGCTTCAAGCGGGTTTCGATCATGTAGGACTAACCAAGAACATGTCTACACCACACTTTCCGACTGCGCCACCGAAGCCTTTGCGCTTTACCCCTGTTTTTCTGGTAATTTTATCTTTTACATTGTTTAGTAAGAGACTTAAAACATTCACAAAGTGAGAGATTAGAACTCACAACCCTGGATATCAGACACATCCAATTATCCAAGTGAACTACCAGAGTACACGTTACAACCACAATTTCTGGTAATTTTATCTTTTACATTGTTTAGTAAGAGACTTAAAACATGTCAAGCAGCTGGAGAGATTCGAACCCACAACCTCAGTGATAAAGACACAATAACTCAACCAACTGAGCCACCAGAGTCTCCACATGAGCAGCACATTTTCTGGTTATTTTATCTTTTACATTGTTTTTATATTATTTTAATGTTATCATACTTTTTTTGTTTTGCTTATTCTATATTTTGTGTTCGACTTGGAGAACTTACAAGATTATATTATCCACCCACAGTGGACCGAGTTTTATCTTTTAAATTCGGGTTAAATAAGTTTGGCTACACAACAGGCTAAATTAAATCTTTAAAGCTTTATTCAGAAACTTCCATTGAAAGAAGCAGACATCAAATCAGATTCTCATATTTACAGAAATAATAGTCGGGACGTGTTGTCGTGTTTTCACGTCCACCCCCTCACAACACTTAGGATGTTATTTAGCAGGTTGGTCTCCAGCTTCTAGTTTGGGAGCATCTTTGGTCTCCCTGTGGGCCGGAAAGGCCTCCCACGGACTGTTCAGGTCAAACTTCCTGAACTCCTGGGCGAGTTCCACGGGCTCTGCGACCACCCGCTTCAGCTCATCGTCATAGCGGACCTAAAAAAAACCCAAACAAACAGCGAATAGGAGACGTATTGGTGATCCGACCGGTTCTGAAAGTCATGTTTATTATGGCGTTACCTCAACATATCCAGAGAGAGGAAAGTCTTTTCGGAACGGGTGGCCTTCAAAACCGTAATCTGTCAGGATGCGTCTTAGATCTGGATGATTGGCGAAGAAAACGCCGTACATGTCCCACACCTTCAATGAAATTAATATAGAATTTAGAATTCTCGGTTCACCGCACAAATAAATTATACTGATACAAATGTATAAAGTTGTAACGATGCACCACAAATCAATTCGAGAATTGATTCACTTTCGGCACGATTCAAATAGGTTTTCATATCAATGAATTTGCTAAATTAAACTTCATTCAAAATTGTCTGTAGCTACCCGAGAACCAAAAGGACATTTGTTATAATTGATAAATAAAAATTCATCACCAGAAGAATAAATCGTATCGTAAATCGTATCACATCGTGGGTAAAATGTAACGTAACATCTCTATGCTGCTGATTACATTACGTACAAACAAGAAACGAAACGACATACTTCTCTCTCGTACCAGTTGGACGCCTGAAAGACAGGAACAGCAGAGTCGACGGGGGTCAGCTCGTCGGTGTAGGTTTTAACCCGGATACGAGAGTTGAAGCGCAGCGATAGAAGATTGTACACAAGCTGAAAATCAATGGTTCTGTTTATTATGCGGCACAATTCCCGTTTAAAGCATCGACATTACAAAAAAGAGTAATCAGACTCTTATGTAACTTATGTATCGAATTTAGCGTAGGAGTCTAATTTCCCTGACCCGATTTGCTCAGAAGTGCAGTTAAAAGTCTTGCTACCTCGAAACGGTTCTCCCGAGAGGGAACGTCGACGGCTGTGAGATCCGTCATGTTGCGGAACTGAGCGTTGGTGTGATCCCGAAGAAAAGTCAGCACGGGTACGACCCCCTCCGGATGGATCATGACTTCCAGTTCATTGAAGCACGTAACCTGATGAGACACACATAGCTCACGTGATTTGGAAAGCTTTAGTCAACAGACACTAGGGGGCAGCAATAAGCACACGTGACCAGGGAGCGTTTAGGGGGTTCGGCGCATTTACCATTTAACTATATACCATTTCTTCTAACATGTTCAGACAGAGAATCGTATCGCACGGTTGTGTTGTTACGGTGTTACCGTGGTTGTTGTTCCGTAGTGTAGTGCACACTTTCATGGGTAAGTGCGTCTCAAACGGAACACGACACTTCAGGGGAAATGCTCAGTGTACAATTCTACCACGTAACTAACATGCTGCAATCATTCTTACACAAGTGAGGCTTACCTGAACCTGTTGGACATACTTGGGGAGGATTTCAGCTACATATTGGCCGAACTGGGCCAGCTGGTTATGAGAAATGACATCTTTTGGCCTGACAGTTGCTATAAATACAAAATATATAGTAGTCAGGATGAAAACTAAACAAGCCATATTTACTCGACTATAAAGGGGTTTATTTAAATATTTTATACATCGATATTGACATTGTACTCACGTCTCGTTTCGGTGGCGGTCGCTTCCGTCCGAGTCTGGATTAGTGCAGCGTTCCGGTTAACCGCTATAAAAAAAAATAAAGAATTACTTATGCAATGTTTGTTTTGTTTAACCAAACCCTAGATGAAGGGCGACCAGTCTGATACACACTTGTGACATCACAAATTTATAACCTTTAATGACATGTTACTATTAATAATGACTGATTAATCGTCTATATGAAGATGCCGATCATGTAAATGATTTCTCACAATCATTTAACAAGCAAATTATGCAGCGATTTTATGCAGAGACTCATGAGATCCTTTCGGGCAACCTGGTGCCCGCGGGCACCACGTTGGTGAATCCTGCTGTAAATTAGGTATAAAAAATTACTTTTCAAGCACACAAATTAAATCTATTCACCCGCCTCTCTGTCATTCCACTACATTATTGATTGAGTATTGTTCTTATACAGGATGCCCTTGCTGACACAAGCCTTCCTGTTTATCCAGGCTTGGGACCTGCAGTACAATTCATTCCCCAACAGCAGCATCATCTAATGAAGGTCAATACCAATTATTTCTTTACGTTTCATTATTTATAATATTTTTTAATTATTATTTTATACAGAATACTAAATGTTTTTGTGGTGCTGGAACAAATAAATAGATTTCAATTCATTTTAATAGGAAAAATTGATTTGATCAATATGATATATTAATATACTCAGCTAATATATTTATGAGATAACAGAAATCTATGGTGCTAGGGTGCAAACCTAGAGCGGAATAAGTTTAAAAAAATTAAATATATCTATACTTTTGTCCGTAGCACAACATTAAATTATGAAATAATAAACTTAAAAAGCTAAACACATATAATAGACCGATTTGCATCCCAAATCACTTAAACTGCCGTAAGGAAGTACACTACATAGTGCGTATGAGCAACAATAACTGTAGTGCACACACGTCGATTTGATATACGGCCCAAAAATCCTAGCGTCGTTTGGAGAAAGGTCATGGTCATCGATAACACAGCGTTAAAACGGAGGGAATAAAAAATAAACACATTTAAATGTGATAAATTTAAGTATTTATTATTCACCTGGAGTATTTATATATAAAAATTGTTTTAGACTTACCGTTTACGGTTCTACATAAACCACCGCGGATAAACCTCATCAACGAGGCGGCCATCTTGATCTGAATGCGACTCCTCAGTAAGGAAAGTTTCTATTGGACGTCGCTGTGTGTCGTCACACATCTAATTTGCATAATTTTTTACTGGCAACCGTGACGTGTTAAATGTAACATTAAAAAAAGACACGTTGTTGATAATAAGACATTCAATTTTTAATTATTATACAAATAATGTATGGCAATACACGTCATTGGCAATCTGTTCCTGTCAGACATAGGAAGCAGAAGATATTGCAATATCATTGGTCAGTGCTAGAAGGTACTGCAATACATGCCAATACGTGGTCAATGCTAGAAAGTACTGCGATACAACTCAACGGTACAAAATATCGCATTCATGTGCATCGTTAAAATACAAGATCCGGATCACCCTTTTTAAAAACGACTCATTTCACCAGCATAATGTCCAGCAAAAGCAGGTCACACGTTCATCAGCTCGCTGCCACTTTCAACGTGCACACGAACCTATTCTGTGCCGTTTTTAGCATGTGAACCCACGTCGGATACACACACTTGTTGGTAATATTTGTGCAGCATGTCCCGCTGAGCAGCGCGGATCAGAACGTGGGGCCGCACGACCGAAAGCTTATTACAAGCCTCCTCCGGAGTCCAGCAGTTGATCTGCACGAAGATATAAACAACATAAACATTACATAATACATACTGTACAAACATAGCTTGTATTAACCATAAACTCTGACCCTGATGAGGTACGCAGCTACCAGGGTGGCACTTCGAGAGCGCCCTGCTTTACAGTGGACATAGACACTGGTTCCTTGGTCCCGATGTTTCAGGGCAAACTCCACTCCTTGATGGATGTGTTCCAAACTGGGAACCCCAATAAGATCTACTGTACTGAGCCGGACCTGCTCTACACCACGAGACCGCCACTCCTACAAAAACAGGCACATTATTTATTACACATGACTGGTTGTCGTTACAAGTATTGATCTAAATACATCTAGTCATGTTTACTCAACATTCCTTTTACTGATCCTCTTGACAACAAATAAGCAAGGAGTGAGAAATTCCAAAAATTCCAGCGAGAAAGAGCCACCACGGGCTATTTAGCACTACCAGCGTCAGTACAAATCGGTCAGTACAAACCAGTACAATTCCCAGATACAATTATTATCATTTATAATCTGGTTTCATGGTCGTCAGTGATGGAGAAACACGACATAAACAGTCCTACACTGATTAAAGACTGTATGAGCAAAAGCAAGTCTTTGATGGCTGATGCCTTATCTGAGGCCACCATGCTGATCTCATGACGAGTCCTGTTATACGTCGGGAACGATGACCTACAGGCCCCTTATCTGGTGATTAGTGTCAATCTAATCTGAAACTAAACTGGTTCGATCCAAACTGTGTTTGTGTGGAGCTCCAGTTTCCGCCCCTACATACACACAATATATATATATATGCACACACACACACGCATTATATATATA
>JAOUQU010164974.1:0-14731 GCA_028566735.1 Ammoglanis amapaensis | reverse complement strand
TTCCACTTCACAATTGTATACCACTTTGTGTTGGTCTTTCACATTAAATTCCAGTGAAATATATTTATGTTTGTGGTAGTAATGTGACAAAATATGGAAAAGTTCAAGGGGTATGAATACTTTTGCAACCCACTGTATATATACGTGTATATATATATATATATATATATATATACACACACACATACATACATACATACATACAATGCTGGCCAAAAGTATTTGCACCCCTGCAATTCTGTCAGATAATACTCAATTTCTTACAGAAAATGATTACAATCACAAATGCTTTGGTAATAATATCTTCATTTATTTTGCTTGCAATGAAAAAACACAAAAGATAATGAAAAAAATCATTAAATCGTTGAAAATATAAAATCATTGATCGTTTTACACAAAACTCCAAAAATGGACAAAAGTATTGGCACCCTCAGCCTAATACTTGGTAGCACAATCTTTAGACAAAATAACCGCTTCCTGTAACCATCAATGAGTTTCTTACAATGCTCTGCTGGAATTTTAGACCATTCCTCTTTGGCAAATTGCTCCAGGTCCCTGAGATTTGAAGGGTGCCTTCTCCAAACTGCTATTTTGAGATCTCTTCACAGGCCTTTTATGGGATTCAGGTCTGGACTCATTGCTGGCTACTTTAGAAGTCTTCAGTGCTTTCTCTCAAACCATTTTCTAGTGCTTTTTGAAGTGTGTTTTGGGTCATTGCCCTGCTGGAAGACCCACGACCTCTGAGGAAGACCTAGCTTTCTACATTACAAAATTTGTTAGTAGTTGTCAGATTTTGTAATGCCATGAACACGGTCAAGCGGTCCAGTGCCAGAGGCAGCAAAGCAACCCCAAAACATCAAGGAACCTCCGCCATGTTTGACTGTGGCCTCTTTTTCCTCAGGCAAACTCTGTTATTGCATTTTCCCAAAAAGCTCTACTTTTGTTTCATCTTACTAGAGAACATGCTTCAATTCTTGGATGTTAGTCTAGGTTCTTTAGCCACCATCCGCATAATCTTTTGTTGAAATCTCTCGTCAATTTTTCTTTTCCGTCCACATTTAGGGAGGTTAGCCACAGTGCCATGGGCTTTAAACTTCTTGATGACACTGCACACGGTTGACACAGGAACATTCAGGTCTTTGGAGATGGACTTGAAGCCTTGAGATTGCTCATGCTTCCTCACAATTTTAATTCTCAAGTACTCAGACAGTTCTTTGGGCTTCTTTCTTTTCTCCATGCTTAATGTGGTACACACAAGGACACAGGACAGAGGTTGAGTCAACTTTAATCCATTTCAACTGGCTGCAAGGGTGATTGTTAATGCCACCACCACCTGTTATGTGCCACGGGTATATAACAGGTGCTGTTAATTACACAAATTAGAGAAGCATCACATGATTTTTCTAAAGGTGCCAATACTTTTGTCCATCCCCTTTTTATGTTTGATGTGGAATTATATCCAATTTGGCTTTTTGACAATTCTCTTATTGGTTTTCCATCAAAGACCAATTAAATGAAGATATTATTACCAAAGCATTTGTGATTGCAATCATTTTCGTAACGAAATTGAGTATTATCTGACAGAATTGCAGGGGTGCCAATAGTTTTGGCCAGCACTGTATGTATGTATGTATGTATGTATGTATGTGTGTAATGTTGGTGTAAGTGTAACAAGGGGGGCAGCAAGATCATATTACCATGTACACTTAAGTGTGGTGAAAGGCGCTGTGTAGGTCGAACTTGAAGCCTCTAGCGAGGAATAAGCTATGCAATGGGTACGGTAGTGTTTGGAATTTCCATACTGTATTGTTTAAAATGGTACTTGTTAGAGTGTTTGAAAAGCACTATTGTCATCCCTGAGACTTTTTCAGACTGCTTCTTCTTCCACATATTTCTGCATTCAATATTAATTCCTTCTGTTCTTCCCTTTAGGCAAATCCACCATGCCTTCTGTCCACCATTCAGTATATTAATAATTTTTATGGAAGCCAGCTGAGTGGAGAGGAGTCTTATTGGTGGATGCAATTCACAGCAGCTGTGGAATTCATTAAAACAATTGATGAGCGCAAGTGAAGCAAAACACCTGTACATGATGACCGTGTAGAATAGGAGAAAAAGATTTTGCACCAAGCTGCTGCTTTTCTTCTTTATTACTGATTTCACACAAGTCACCACTTTTCTTTGCAGAGTTTATATCTAACTGTATATGGAGCCTAAAAGACATTTAACATATAAAGTATGTTTAATTTTGTTAAGTAAAATATTGCGATTAAAGATCCAGACTCCAAATTAATCTTCTTAAATTGATGTTGGACGTTATATCTTGTTAGTGTGACTGAGGTGGTGGCTCTCATTAAAATATTTTTGTAATTATTAGTAAAACGCATGGATATTTTAATCTCTTTAAACTAAAAAAGGGACAAGCCTTGGGGATTGTGTAATTACATTAGGCTGGCTTAAGAATAGCGTAGTCATATCCTCATTTCAAACTAAACATTTTATACATATTAGTAGATACCCTAATGGTTTTTAAGATCACAGTCTCAGCAAAACTGCTATACTGTCATAGATCACAATTCTTAAAAGGTCATAAAATGAAATCTAACATGATTATGTTAGTATAATTTTAATGATTTATTAGAAAAGGACCCTCATTTATATAAATATATTAGTGTATAGTGTATTTATGGTCATGCAGATTTTTGCAAATTTGCCATTAAATGAAAGTGTTAGTGAGAAAATATGCACTTTGAAGAAATGTGCTTAAATGTTAACAAAATATAGAATTGCTGAAAAATTGCATAGTTTTTCTCTATGAACAGATGGACAAGTATTTGTGTTTATAGCTCTATTTACCTTACATATCCCATTTTTATTACGTGTGTAAGAAGTGTAAGCATTGGCTTATGTTTCTGAGCATTTTCGTTTTTGGGAGTACTATACTATATCAACAAATGTAAAGTAAATAAGCAACTAGAACCTACTTTCAAATTTATTACTAAAATTGTGTGATTGTGTTCATACATTCAAATTATTTATAGACAACTAACTTTTGTCTTATAATTGTTTCAGAACATTGGCTTGAAGTACAGGTTATAGGTTTAATGTTTTTTTTTTCCTTTCATTTTTTTCTTAAATTCACAACAACAAAAAACAAACAGACAAGACGGACAGGCTTAAGATGTAAGATTAAGAATCATCTGTGTTAACATTCATATTTAGACGTTGTTTTAGCTACTGCAAAACATAATAACCTGCCAAAAAAGAACAATAAATTGCTGGTGTATCTGTTTGTTAAAATGGATTCAACATTTAATGGCTTCTGTTTTTATCTGCATCTGGAAATTCATTCACCCACCTGTACCTACATTTTCTTAATTTTATTACTGACAAATATCCAATACAGTTTAAAAACTGGTGACTGGTTTGTGCAATCTACAGTTAAAACTAGCCATTATAGAAATATAACATTCACCTAAGACCCTTGCACATTTATTAAGTAGTGTGATGGTGGTATTGATGCTGGAAGAATACTAACACTTTTTTCCTGTAAAAGTGTCCACTTATACTAACTGCTATTTTATACAAAGTCTGGGAGAGTATAAAGCTTTTTAAACCAAAATTGACCCAAGGAAGAAAGCAAATATATTACATCTGCGCACATTTATACGTATATAAATTTAAAGGTGCTCAGTAGCATTAAACAGTTAAGGACTTTTCTCGTCCACAGTTAGGGACTCACTGATTAATCAATTTGAACAAAGGATTAATTTGTCAAAACTGATCAAACACAACTATAGGGATTTATTCATTATCATTTATTCAAAAACAGAATACTGACTATCGGTTTAAATAATTCACTTAATAGCCGACAGATGGCAGTGTTATCTTTTGTAATCAACAATCTTGAGGTTTATATTTACAAACAAATAATTTTAATAAACTGTACATCTATATTTACACATTTATCTGTCTAGCATGTTTGTGCAACTTGCATTCGTTAAGAACATTTATACATGCCTACAGACTGGCATCGAAACCTAGTGTTTTTCAGTGTTTAATTCATTTTGTTTTGTGTGGTGTTTTGAAGGGATATGTAATTGCTCATATTATTTTTATTTTAGTCCTTAATTAAAGACACAACTTCAAGTCAAGTCAACTTTATTTATATAGCGCTTTTTCCAATAGATATTGTCTCAAAGCAACTTTATAAAATGCAGGACGAACAGAACTTGACCAACAACTTGAACAAGTATCCAGTCTTTGCATTTAAAAATGCAAAATGAAGAAAAATAAGTGCAATATATTATTCAGTCTAATCTTTTAAACTGCAATAGTAAGTTTTGGACATTTTCAGTGCAAACACAGAAACACTTCTTCTGCTGTCTTGCTGTCATGATGAGCATTTTTTTTTTTTACCAGTAACCACCTTGGAATAAATAACAGAATATGTAGTTAAAATCAAATGTGAATTTAGAATACTCTTTTAACCACTGCATTTTCACACATTTAACCCAAACACCTCCATACACACTAGAGGGCAGCAGTGTGCACACATGCCACACATGGTTGGCAGCTCTAGTAAAAGCGCCAGGGGAGCAGCTAAGTATTTTGCTCAATGGTTCATCGGTTGCGACCCGTTGCCTCTCAGACTCAAAATAGCAACCTTCTGATCACAAGTCCAGTTTGCTAACCACCAGGCCACAGCCCTGGAAATACAATATATTGCTAATATACTATAAATTGATTCTGATTATTTGGATAGTTGGGCAATTACTTCCATGTCTAAAGGTGTATATAATGAAGCACATCGGTATGCAGACCTTTTTGTACAACATCAGCATGTGACTTCACAAATGCATTTCTGGAAGAATGGTCAAAAATCCCTTTAAACAAAATCCTGTACATTGTGGACAGCCTTCCTAGAGGAGTTGAAGCTGTTCTAGCTGGACAAACATCATATTGAATCCTATGGATTAAAAATGGCATGTCATATGTGAGTCAAGGCAGGTGAAGGAATACTTTTGGCAGTGTAGTTATTGTATAGTATGATATTAAGGGCTAACTAGACTATAATAAGAATCACATTTTCTTTTCCATGAATGAACCAAAGACAAAAAGGAAAAAAGACTTGTCTAGACATTGAAGTCAATCTCTGTTAGTTTACACAAAATTATCTTAGATCATGTGTACATTTTCTTTCAAAGCTTACAAGATTTGTGCAACAATATGTTTATATGCACCTTGGTACCCTTTTGGCGCCGATCAAACTGTTTTGTCACGTCTGAGTAGCAGGTGGAATTACTACCAGATAACCAATTTTTGTGTCTCTGGGCCCTATGGTTTGGTATGTATAGTCACTTGTAGTATTTATCAAGCCAACGTGACTATACAACTTTATATTTTAGACTCATAATACGTTTGTAGAACCTAAACATATAAGCATTAACTAAAATGCATTTGTTTGCAGAAAGTTGGGAGGACTACACATTTTTAAATTTAACATTAAATTTAACAAACTGTGTAATGCAGAGGACTTCATTCTGGACTTTGTGTGACAATAGCTGTTTGAAAACCGAAAAGGGGGCTAAATCATTTGTTCTCTGTGGTGTAAAACCTCAGAAAGGCTCAGATATACAACTTTTATCTAGTGTTCCACAAACTAAACAAACCGATGGAAACTGAACTGAACAAATTACTCTGCTGCAATAAACTTGAATTAATACATCATAAAACATTATTTAAACAATTAAGTGCTTCAAAGAATAACATTTATGATAAAGCAACAAAGTTCGTAACTACTCAAGGTTGTGTAGCTTTCTTGCTAATTAATGTTTGGGAGGTTGTGGAAAGCAATCTAACAATCATAACTAGTAGATATTATTTAATATACATCAGTATTCAGGCTTGCTGAAGTAAAGAAAAAAAATGTTCCCTAAAGAAATGTTGTAAAAACATACTGCTGCTGCTCTTGTGTGCTGCTGTGATTGTTATGCAAATTTATAGTTGAGCTCAAGTTGAGCTCTTTGAGTAAAATGTATCATTTTTGTATCTTTTTGTGTCCTGATAAAACATATACCAATAAATCAATCAAAATTATTCCATTTCAAAATTACCAATTTTGTTTTTATAATTAAAAACCAACAAAGAACTGTAGCTGTAACTATATCCTTCTCTTTTTTTCTCTCTACCACAAAATGCTTATTTCTTGATGTCTAGTCTTTTTGAGTATACTTAGCTTTGTGAGATCAGATTCTAAAAACAAAGGATTGAATTTGAGCACTAATCCATCACTCACATTTTTGACATCAAGTTACATGATCTTTCAGATGAATAACTAATGTATCTACTAGGAATATACTGAAAATGATGTCTGACTCTGTTTACAAAAATAGGTTGTGCATGTACATAGACCAAGTTCTCCTTCAAATATCTACAACTGTTTTTTTCTTAAAAGAGTAGATCTACATGATTATTATACTTATCTAAGGTTTTCAAAACACTGTCTCTAGTGGTTTAATCAATGTCTGGAGAAATGTCTAAAATTTATTTTACTGTAACCATGGCACACTTCATTAAGACAGTTACAGCACTTACACAGTCTGTCATATTGCAGATAAACTGATGTGATGCTTTGCTTGCAACTTGTATGCTTAGATTCCTCATTAAAAGGTTTCTGTTGTGCATGGTTCTCTTTTATCCCATCAACTGCACCTAAACTTCAACAACAGACAAGTAAAGAAGTAAGTAATGAAGCAAACTGTGTTGCTAAAAAATAGAAGTTTTTTGTTTAATAAACATAATAAATACATTCACGGGAATCTCAAATTGAAGCTTATACAACTATTTTTTACATTGCAATGGAGACATAAATTACAAGAGACACATTTGACTTTGTCATATAGCAAACCTGATTTCTCACCTATTCACAAATACATATATTCATATGCCAATACCATTGTAATTAGAAAAGGACTCAATGTCTGTAAACACAAGATATAAAGTGCTAATCCATTATGTCAGACACCTGTAGTATTATCCTGCTTCCTCTAGTCTCTCTTACAAAGCCCATGTCAGGTGTAAATGATGTAAAGAATAGGATGTACATTTTTTCTTAATTTATTGCTATGGTATAGCTGCATAATTGGTAGCAGGTCTAGTGCTAGAAGTTAGTGATGCTATTAGTTGCTTTGCTTTCGCTACCCAGTTGCCTAAGAGGGATGCTGGGTTGTTGCCAATGCTATGGTAATGAATCTATGGTGCAATGTTTTTTTTCAGTGGTTTTTTTCAGCTAGGGTGCTATGGGATGTTTGCTGTGGTGCTCTGGTAACCTAGATGGGTAGTAATAGATAGAACGCTGGATCTTGTTTGGCTCAGATACTAGTGTGGACTGTTACTTTTATGGTTGCTGCATGGTCACTGGAGTTTCTTATTCCACTTATATTGAAAATATTTTGAAGTTGAGTTAATGGGATGGATTAATGGACCAAAGTATTTGGCAAAAATAAAGGACAAGGGACAACTGCATTAACCTCCATTTTTAAAATCTGAAAATACATAAATGTGTGCCAAATGCTCAGTATTTTAAGTCTTAGCAGCTTTTCTAAGTGCATTGATTTTATTGAGTCAAACTTGTTGTAACACTTCCTGCACTGTCACTACATGAAATATCGGCTTTCTGTCAGTGTGCCTAGCACTTTAAACTTAAATGCCTCCAATATTTGAATAATGTGACTAATGGGTAAATTGATGCATTGCTAAAAGCATGCTGATAGCTTAATCCGTTGCTTAATCAATATAAAATCATGTGTTAATGAAATTAGTTGATTTACTTTCCATATTAATTGTGTCTGACAGTAAATTATTTGCAAAGTGATTTGCAGTTTTGCCAGGTGTGTTTAAAAGTTACAAGCCAAGAGTTTAAAACTCCAAGAAATGACTAGTTGAGGTAAGCTTAAAATTAAATATCAGCAAATAATTAATATTCAACACATATTCCAACATTGAAACTTATTATATTTGACCATATTTAATTAATATCAGTGTAATATGCATGCGTACCAGCACCTGATTTTTACTATTGTTAAAACCTTGTAATTTTGGCCTTTGCAGTTGTTGCTTAATGATGAAGTTATGTCTTCCTAACCTAAGTATGCTTTTTGACCTGAACAAAAGCAGTAAGGAGTAAAAGCAGATAGGACTGTAGAGGCAGTTGCTGCATTCACTCTACCTGCATGTTAGACTGTAAATTTCTGACAATCGTGCAAAACGTCACCATTTTAATTGCTATATAAATATTTAATATGCATGATAGTTTGTTCTTTGTTCGACATATTGTTTGAAATTTATCAATGCTTTTATACCAGTTATTTATTAAATTTATGATAAACGTTTTTCTTTTTGTCTGCCATGAGATTTATGAATATTATAGAAAATATGTCAAGTTTTATTGTAAGCCTAAAAATGTTTGAAACTAGACTATATTACTTTTTTTTTTAAGTTTGATTATAGGGAATGTCATTATGCACTATATTGCCAAAAGTATTTGCACACCTATCCAAATGATAAGAATCAGCTGTTCCAATTACTTCTATTGCTACAGGTGTATAATAAAATGAAACACCTCAGCATACAGACTGTGAAAGAATGTGTTGCTCTCAGGAGCTCAGTGACTTCCAACATGGAACTGTGATAGAATTCCACTTGTGCATGACCTGGATGACAGAGTCTGGTGTAGATGACTTGACTTGCCTGCTCAGTCCTGTGTCCTGACCTCAACAAGATGGAAACATGCTGAACTAGATCGCAAGCCCTTCTTGTCCAATCTCATCCAAGTATGTGACCTCACAAATTCTGGAAGAATAGTCAAAAGTCCCCATAAACACTCAATTTCCATTCTTTAATGTTTTTCAAGCTTTTATGTGCCTTATAGAGACCAGGAGGCACCCATTGATATACATTCAGCCACTTATAGTTTGGTAAGGAAATATGTATTTGTGGTTTAGTCATTTATTTTATGTGTTAACGTTCCAACTGAAGATGTTTTTTGATGAATAATGTTTTTTCTGTATTCTGTAAGTGGATTGTGTGTGTTCCAGACTTACACTAGATAGAGCTATATCTTTACATACGTCATTTTATATATTTGCTGTACATTAAAATGATTTTAGCATAAGCCTCTAAATCTTCAAGTTCAATTAATTTCTCTCTTTAAGTAGATTATTTCATAGAATAGTGAATATTCTATGAATTTGCTAAGATCATTCCTTATGCCAAACATACAAACATTAGGACACTTTTATACATCCCCCATTTTTAAATGATCTTTCAGGATTGCTCTTCTAAGAAAAGATTGGTAGCTGTTTTTTTCATTGAAAAATATTTTTTATAAAGACCTTATGACTGCTTATGGCCCTTTTGCATGTCATTGCATGTTAAAATCTAGTTTATATTTCCTTTGTAGAAGACGAAATGTGCATTAGCAGATTGAAGGACTTGGTGTACCAATATTTGACCAAGAATAATCAAGTTTTGGCGGATAGGTTATGATGGTCCACAAGGCCATCCTACTACTTTTCCCATCCACCATTCCACACGCTTGATTTCCAGTCAATTATTCTGGTTCAGAAATGGATTGAAGGTTTTTGAGACAAGCCAAGTAAGAGTCAGCTTGCCTGCTCCACTGTATTTTGTTCACTCACCCTCTGCATGGCTAGATTTCTCCAAGCACGATGACATGGGAAAAGTCTGGGAGGTTTTTAATTAACATTCTTTGAGTGAGGAAAATTTGTTAAGTCTTGTCTCTGCTGCAGCGGGAACTTCTTAGAACTTGTGGTCTGCAGAAAGAAGATATGTCAGCTCCTAAACAAAATACAAATCTTTATACAATGCTGTATTTTTAAGATAGAGTCAAGTTCTTATTTGTGTAGTTCTTATGAGTCTAAGATGACATCGAACTATTGATCAACAATATCTCATCATTCTGAGGCTTATTCAAGATGTTCTCAAATGGAACTTGCCACTGAGCAGTCTGGAAGCATGTACAGGAGCATTTACACTGTATGAATTAATGTTCACAGTTGATTCATGCTGAGCAGAGATTATGGCTTCTAACAATATTAGAGACGTCAAAGAGAGTGCTATTCATCAGCCACTGTTGCCTTTGGTGTTGATGTTACAGTGTTGACAGGTGTGTCTAGTCAATACAGAACTTCCATAGACTTTGTGAATAGTACAGTGTCAAGCCCATACTACTTGAAAAACACCATTAATTTAGTCATTGTGACTCTGCATGAACAACACAGGCATCTTCATGTTCAATAATGCTTCAGCTCATAAAGGTCACATCATTATGGAACAACTGCTGCAGACTGGGTAGCTCAATTGGAGTACTCTATAATTTATCCAAACCTAAATTCCATAGAAAATCTGGGATCTGTTGAATCATTGTAGAGGTTTAGACCTCTGCACCCCCTGAAGAAGAGCAAGATTTCATGCCTCAGCAGCCAATAAGTCAGCATGTCAACAGCACGAGGCAGTACATTTGCATTTTCAAAACTAAACAGACGCCATTATCTAAAGCGACTTATTACAATAGAACATCATTCTGGGCAAGTGAGGGTTAAAGGCCTTACTCAGGGGCTCAATTGTGGCCAATTAGTGGTAGTGGGGCTTAAACTGTAAACTCTCTGTCAAACATCGTTAGCTCAGTACCTCAACTATTAAGCTATCACTGCACTATCAATGTAATTGATGCTCACGGGCATATGACACATTATTAAGACTGACATTTTTGTTAAAATATACCCACCACTTTCATTTCGATGATTTGAGATGTGGAAGTCATCATTTAATTTTTTGTTTAATATTACTGTACCAGGAACTTTTTACATTTTCCATAAATATCATCCAAAAGCCACAAATATAATTCAAAAGTGTTTTGTGAAGGTGTTTATTATTCTGTCTAATCTCTGAAAAGTCTGTTACAGGTTATAGACATTCTTGATGCCAAGACATTCATGTCTCATTTAGCAGGAGCAGCCTTGTTGGTGGCGCCGGTGAGATCGGCAGCCGTCACACCAGCTCCGTGCACGCTTTGTAGATTTTTATTTATTTTATATATTTCTACCCGTTTTTTCTTCACTTTCTTTTCACCACGGCTCGTATCTGCTATGATAGAGCCACTCTTATTTCTATTAATATAAAAAAACTCTCACCTTTCGTCTGTATTAACTCCGGATCCGTCGTGGCCAGAGGAGATCCTGAGGGGGAACAATGAACTTAAACAGAAGTGGCGTCCCCAAGGAAAACGAACCGGCGTCAGGAACAAGCTCATGGTTAGAGCACACCGAGGTCCACTGCCTAGTATCCTGTTAGCCAACGTTCAGTCTCTGGACACCAAGCTCGATGACCTCTGGGCCAGGATAAAGTTCCAGAGAGACACCCGGGACTGCAATCTTCTCTGCTTCATGTGTTTACAGAAGCAGTGGTGGGATATATCGGGACGTTAGTGGACGAAACAGTAGAAACAACTGTAGTGACAACTTTTCCCAACCAGAAGCCGTGGGTGGATAAAACTGTCCGCGACGCTCTGTCATCTCATACCTGCTACACACCACACTTTCTCACCTGGAGACCGGTGATGGTTTAACTACCCATAAACAACCCATATTTGATTTATCGGCACTTTGTCTGATAACGACGTGTGTCTGCTGTTGTGGAATGGTGGGGATGTTGGTGAATATTTTATCATGTCCGGGGCTCAGTTTAACAGCGGCGAGTTACACAGATCATTATATTTACATTATGCACCGTCCACAAACGAAACTTCATAAACGATTTATGTACACAACACGTTGTCCAAAATTGTTTCCTTTTTTACGGTGTTGGCTGGTGATGGCAGCGTTACTGACATTACCCTAAGAGGTTCTAATTTACCATCTGTTGTTAATGCTTTATTGTCTTCAAGGGACGGTTATGATGTAGATCAATTATCAGAAGCTATAATGAGTTATGCAGAGCCACAAGTGTGTTATAACTAAAGATAGTCTACGATTGATCTTCTCGATTGTTTTGGGCAGAAACGTTTTGGTGCACTCCGTAAGATTTACGACTTGGCACACAATCAGGTCATCGCATCAGTGAAACCTTTTCTTCCCCACAAACATTTCAAATAATTAATGTTTCTAAATCTGTATTGCTTATTTTTAAACTTTGATACTCACGCTCGACACCACATGCTCGAAGCTTTAAGCCAAAACCCCACAATATAAGCAGGACACATGGCTAGCGCACAACACGGTCAGATTTGACAACTATCTAATATTGCAATATTTTTGTACATTAGGGATTGTGATCTAAAATCACAATGATTGGGTGTAGAATGATTTTTGTGTGTGACGAAGCATACAAACGATGCTTAACGGACTTAACAGGAGTTGCGTTTGTATGAACGATGTTTTACTGCTTGAAGCTTGAATCAAGTATCGTGACGAGTTCGTCCGATGTACAAAGCTAGATCTGTTCAACTACACAACATTAACATCAAGCTGTACGGCCGTTCACAAGACACACTTTCTATCTAGAGACACATTAGCACTGATGCACAACAACGCATCAGACAGCACAAATCATTCTTAAACGCGTCGATCTAGTAGCTCGAGTTAAACATTCAGTCGATGTTCATCATGCGTCGTTCTGGAGTTTTGGTATTATGTGGAGGGATATTATGAAAAATACGGTGTGTGAAAAATCTCAGAATTGATTGGATGTTTGAATCACATTACAGACCAACCCAGTGTCACCCTGTCTCAAACGTTTCATACGCTGACCTACACAAACAGTGTGATGGTAAGGATGAGACATTTGGTAACACACGGGTGAGATGTAGAAGTCGTGTGTGAGTGTCTGTGATTTAAAAAGAAGAACGATCCAGACATTATTGCGTTTATGTCCAAATATACAACGTCTGAACATCTCAAACCAAGAGACAAACTCTTCCACAGGTCGAACAAACGCATACACACTGTATTACAACACAGGTGATGGTGAGAAAATCAGATATGTAGACTATACCAGTTTATACCCATCCTCCCAGGATAAGAAGAAATACCCTGTAGGAACACCCCCGAATCATGTTTTAGGATTTTCCACCTCTTGATGAATATTACTGCCTAATCAAGAACACAGTTCATCCACCAAGAAAACTCTTGCACCTGGTTAACTGTGTTGTTGTAATAATAAATTAATTGTTGTTTTCACCGTGTCGTATTTGTGCAGAGCAGGAAAATCCAACCCGATCATGTGTGCACAGTACTGCAGACAGATCCATCACAGGGACTAATGCATCAAGTGGCTGAAGGCTATTGACAAGGGGTAAAAAATCCACGAGGTTTGGCATGTTGCAGAACGTTCAGAGACATTGTTCTGTAAGTACAATACAATGCAAACAGGAAGTCAGCAGTTATCTGGTCCCGGATGTATTCAGCCCTTTTTTGAAAATAAAAATATGAAACTGAATCCAGACAATAAACGTCTCAACCCAGCCTGATGATCTATTAACAAAATTATTAACAAACAGTTTGTAGGTTCGATTTCAACCTGGGGAAACTTGCCCGTGTCTGAACTGTTGATAGACTCTGAACAATTCTCACAGCACATCTTTAGTGAGCGTTATGATGTTAAACATTTTTCTTTCGTATCTGATACGACAGCGTTGATTCAGTGGTGTTACATGAACGTGTTTCTAGGAGCTTTTACAACAGCGCACACTCGTTTGGAATTGTATGGACAGTTTAGGACACAGATTATTGTATAGTGACAATGTATTATTTTGTTCTCTCATGAAGGCGACTGGGACCCTCCTCTGGGGTCTCGGTTCATCTGACTGATGAACTGAGCTGTGATTTTAAGATTCTAAGTTCTGCTCGGGTGGTCCGGTTATCTTACAGCCGGTGATAAAACATGTATGAAGGTAAAAGAAATCACATTCAATTCTGAAAACTCAAAAGTTGTCAGACTTGATACACTCATGGAACTTGCGGACCTTTTTACCACAGATCACGACAGTAGTCGACACACTCGTGCAGACGGTATAATAAAAAAATAAAAGAATCTCACTCGGAAAACAAAACCGTAGAGAAATGTTTTACAGTCGTGTACAACATGTGTCTTGCTGCCTGATCAACATTAACCTGTGGGTACTAAAGATAATCAGAAGTTATGAATTTTGATATGATTTCAGATCTGTTCTCATGTGTGATAAGCGCGAACGTCAAATTCTGGGAAAACATTTTTGTTAAACAATTGATTGAAGGTTCTGACGAATTGATTTTAATGAGAATAGAGAACATTGTTTATATTTATAATCGTTGGAAACCGCTTTACAATGAAATGTTAAACATAAGAAACATTCATTTTGTTCAAGGAATAGCAGCGGTGTTAAAATGCTACGCTTCTACCTCCAGACAAAAAATAATGTTCATATTTGATGTTATAAAAGACACAAGTTGTAATACAGGATGAGAAAAGGTCTTTACACAGTATGAACCTCGTCATAGAATACAATAGAATTCAACTTTATTGTCATTGCACATGTCGTAAGTACAAAGCAACAAAATGCAGTTTGCATCCATCCAGAAGTGCTAGAGATAAAGATTAGTGGTGGGACTCGATTAAAAATTTTAATCGAGTTAATTACAGGGTCTGTAATTAATTAATCGCAATTAATCGC